>CM065468.1:53756000-53981000 GCA_032872505.1 Leptopilina syphax
GCGAGTCGACAAATTTTTCATGAAGCACTATAATGCATTAAAAGGACAAGCTATGGATGTAGCAACAAATGTCACAAAAGCTTTTGTTTCTCAGATGGAAAAAAATTGTCAAAATATTGATGAAAATACTAATGTCGATAATATTAATGAAAAAACTTATGTCGATGAAGATAATCTAGAGAGCGAAATAAACTCTTCAATGTTTGCTCACGAAAGTCAAATTCCAGCACATAGCACAACATTAAATATTAATGTTAATAATTCAGATGGAGAATTCGAAACGCCGATAAAGGATCTTTATTTTACCGAAAACTGGAGGAATTTGGGAGAAGAAGCTTTAAACGATGATATAAAACAAAATATTAATTTTGATCATTCCATTGACACTCACGTTTTACATAATCAAGAAGGTAAAGATTCTTTGACAAAGAATGATGTCGATACGTCAGCGATAAGACTTTTAAAAAATGGAAATCATTTAACGATTCCCATAAACATTAATAATGAAAAATACATTATTACAAACACATGTGCCTGTGACAGTGTCATTCAAATCTTAGCAACAAGTGCTAAAGATTCAACTGAATATTTTCATCATGTAGAAAAATCTACAAATTCAACTTGTAGGTTTATATCGTTATTTATTGAAAACGGTTCTGAAGAAGAAATTCATGTTGAACGGTGTAAGATTTTAAAAAACTTTATTGACCCAACACAGCCACCTCCCAAGCAAAGCAAAATTGAGTCAAGATCGCTAAAAAATTTGAAAACAATTAGTTGTTTTTCCAATGTTTTGGATATGTGGACATACCTTATGCCAAACGAACCAAGTATTTTCCAAACTTCAAAATGCTCGTGTGGATACGAGAAAATCAAAGAAATTCCGTTTTTACGAATAAACCACAAAAATATAATAAAATCTGGTTTCAAAGTTCTGCAAGAGAGTATATTAAATGAAGAAATTCCAGATGAAAATTGTGACAACAAGAATTGCAATCTTCCCCAATCGGTGGAATTAAATTACAATTTTCACATTATCATTGAAACCGATTTTAGAGATGCCGTTAATTTAAAACAATCACTTACTTGTCGAGTTGATGAATTTCCTGCTTATCTTATTTTGCAAGGAATGAGTTACAGGTATAATAATTATCAACATTTTTATTTAACAATTTATTTTTAAAAAAACATGATAACTTAGAGATATATTTTTTCATAATATTTAAAGGTATACTACATTAATTTGTCGCATGTTGAGTAATGTCCTTAAGTTTAGAACGTTCAAATGAAAAAAAATGATTTATTCCTTCTTCAAATTAATTTTTTTTACAATAATTTTTCGTCGCTATAAAAAAATTAATTATAACATTTTTAAATATAAAATTTTAATTTCTTATTTTTATTGCAATTACTTATTGATGAAAATATTTGTAATACAAAATATATATTATATTTAATTTATTTTAACGTTCAAAATTTATGGATCATTAATTTTTATATTAAATTATAAAATACTTTGTACAGAGTAATATTTTTTTATTTTGTTTGAATTTAAACATACATAATGTTCTTATATACAGGTTAACTGGAATAATAATTTACCAACCAGGACATTACATAGCATTGTGTAGGAGAGCTAGCGGAAATTGGGAAACACACAATGATATGAATTCAAAAATTGAGCCCTTTACGAAACAGATGTATGAAAAGCAATATGCACCTTCAGCTGTAGTGTATGTTAGAGAAGAAGTAAATTGTTCAGAAAATTCTCAAGTACAGTCAAGGAATGTTTTACTGGTTGAAGATAGGAAAAATCAAGTAGAAAATGATACATCGAATGAACCAAATCAAAGCATGATTTATTTTGAGCATCCATATTCAATTTTAACCCAAAATGAAAATTGGCGCAATAAATTTGATAAAGAAGATAGTTTACTGAATAAGACGATACAAATTTCTTCAACAGCTGATAAACGGATAATAAAAAAACGCAAGGCAAAAGACAAATTCGTTCAAAGAAAACCTTCAAAATATTTTAAAGCATGTCCTGATATCCATGTTCGACAAGCTGAAGTTTTATTGAATAATAAAACGAAAACATCAATTAAATTATTACAAAATGGAAGTAAATTTTTCAAACCCATTCAGATGGATGATCAAAAATATATTGTTAAAAATACATGTAACTTTGACACAATAATCCAAATTTTAGCAATAGGTTCTGCAGATTCGACGATATATCTGCAACATATCCAAACCTCTGAAAATGGTACTTGCGAATTTATTAAATCTTTCATTGAATGTGCTAAACTGGATAGTAACATGTATATTAAAAGATGCAACATTTTGAAAGATTTTATTGATTATAACTAAAAACAGAACCTATAAGAATAGGTATAAAATCGCCAAATATTTTACGTTCAGTAAGTTGTATGACAAAGATTTTGAACATGTGGACATACCTTATGCCAAACGAACCAAGTATTTTGGAAATATCAAAATGCTTATGTGGATTTAAAAAAACCAAAGAGATTCCGTATTTAAGGATAAAACAAGACACAATATTAGAAAATGGTTTCAAAGCTCTTCAAAAGAGTTTATCGTATGACAGAACATCCGCTGAAACATGTACCAAAGAAAATTGTGATCTTTTTTACCAATCAGTTAAATTGCAATACAATTTGCATGTAATAATTGACACGGAAATGAAAACAGATGAATCTAACAGAACAAAATACCCGTCTTGTAAAGTGAAAGATTTCCCCAACTATTTAACTTTGCAAGAAGAAACGTACAGGAAAAATATTAACATAATTTATATCACAATTTATAATATAATAATAATGATAAATACAGTTCTTACTCAAAAACAAAACTGAATAAATTTAGACTATTTCTATAAATAAATTACCTATAAAATATATTTTCAACTTGGACATTAAAACATCAGTTCGAACTAATATTTTTCTTTAAAATCAAATTATTAAAATTTTTTTAAATAAGTAAATGAATATAAAAAAATTTAATTAAAGATTTTCCTCTTTTTATTACTTTACATTTATTACTTCGAATGTTTCTAAAAGAAAATAATAATTATTATTTTATTTATTGGCTAACTGGCATTATACACTGCAATCCAGACCAACATTATATAGCATTATGTAGAAGGATAAATGGGAACTGGGAAAGACACAACGACCTAGAAAAACGAACATATCATTTCACAGCCAAAGACTATAATGCAGAATATACACCGTACGCAGTAGTATACATAAAAGTATAAAAAGCAGAAAAATATACTTTAAAACCTTTTCATTAAAACATTAAAATCACCACTTTTCAATGCAAGAAAATTTTGTACATTAACAACTACTTTGCTAAAAGCAAAAAAAAAGTAGTATTGATAAGTATAATAATAATATAAAACATGTAATGTTATAAATATTTTTTTAAATATCGATGTAAAAAAGCAATTATAAAACTAAATAGATACATACTTTTATTAAAAAACATCTATGTATAACTTGAATTAAAAATCTCGTAAATATAAATATAAAATTTGAAAAATTTTTAAAATGCAGTGTAGCGTGAAGATGGCACTCTATTATCAAATTTTAATTAGCATTTTTATTTCATTTTATTATTTATGGAAAAAAGTAAAGATTTAAAAACTTTGTGAATTGTTTTCTACCACACAAAAATATTAAGTTTACAAATTTTAATAGAAAACAACTTTTTGAAGCACTTAAAGCATAAACAATTTTAAAATCAACATGAAAACGATTGTAGAATTTTTATTTTTTACTATCAAACGATAAAAAACGAATAGCAATTACTATCAAACGTCCAACAAACGAATAAAAGTTTAAAATTTGAAAAATTTTTAAAATGCAGTGTAGCGTGAAGATGGCACTCTATATCAAATTTTAATTAGCATTTTTATTTCATTTTATTATTTATGGGAAAAAGTAAAGATTTAAAAATTTTGTAAATTGTGTTCTACCACACAAAAATATTAAATTTACAAATTTTAATAGAAAACAACTTTTTGAATCACTTAAAGCATAAACAATTTTAAAATTAACATGAAAACGATTGTAGAATTTTTATTTTTTACTATCAAACGATAAAAAACGAATATTAATTACTATCAAACGACCAACAAACGAATAGAATACTTAAAGTATTATATTTGTTTCTTTTATTGTTGAATAAAAATATCTTGATTTCTGAATATTATTTGAATTTGCCGGTGGAAAATGTTTTGGGCATGCGCATAGTGCGGTATGTCAGGTAAGGTAGTTCAAGTTGGGTGGGGGAAATCCAATATGGCTGACATCAGCTGATTTACCGGAGGACAAACAATACATTGAATTCAATGGGACAAATCAGTTTTTTAACCATTACTTTTTAAATATTTATTTTTGAACCATAATGTAATGGAAAATTATTCTTTATTTATCGAAATCTATTTTTTAAAACAAAAAATAAAATTTAATTTTTTGGATACGAGAAAATCAAAGAAATTCCGTTTTTACGAATAAACCACAAAAATATAATAAAATCTGGTTTTAAAGTTCTGCAAGAGAGTATATTAAATAAAGAAATTCCAGATGAAAATTGTGACAACAAGAATTGCAAGTTCAAAAAAACGTGGCCCCAAAACAAGGCGAAGCCTATCTCAAGTTTTCCGGCAGTGATGCCAGAAACCCTACGCGATTCACCCCCACCATAGCGCCAAACTTACTCCTTCCAACTTCTACTAACACAAAGATACATCACGAGTTTAGTCTCGTAGGTGTGTCTCTTTTTCGTTTTTCATGAAAGCACGCTGCAGACGCGGCGCGAGATTTGAAAATCATGCGTATCAAATAGTGATTATTAAGGGAAATGCTGTAAAAAAATTATTTATTATTATTTAATAAATGTATAATTCATTATTAAATAATTTTTATATAATTATTTATTTAGTTTTATAATTATAATCAACTAATTATGTCTGTATTTCTTAATTAATTATTAGTGATTAATTACTAAATTCAGTACAAATTAACATAATTTGCTGAAACCAAATTTAATAAGAAATTAATAATAATTTTAATTATTAACAAAAAAAATCCACAAATAATAAATAATCAATTGAATTAGTTGAAAATAACTAATTACTAGTAAAATCATGACTGATTTTTTGCTTCAGCAATTAGTGTAAAATAATTAATTATGAGTAGAAAGTTATTTAATAGTAAATAAGTACCTAAAAAAATAGTTAAATTACGAATATTTAATTAGTTAGAAAAATTTTCAGTTAATTTTATTATAAAATTGAATTAAAATTAAATTACTTTTATTTTAATTTTATTATAAAATGAAATTAAAATAAAATTACTGTAATCTTATTATAAAATTTAATTTCTTTTATTTTACAAATTTAAAAATTTTGAATTTACAAATTAACAATTTTATTTTGCAAATATGAAATTTTTTTATTTACAATCTAAACGTGAATTTAAATAATAATTCGTCATTATTAACAATTTTAGTAGTAAAATATTATTATTTAAATCAGTGACTAACTTTTTACTATTAAATTAGTTATTTTTAACAAATTAAAATTTAAAGAATAAATTTTCATTTATATTAAATTTTTTAGGATTTTCTTTAATATTGATATTTTTTAATTATTAAATTATTTTTTTATTTTTTTAAATAAAAAAAGTGCAACAAATTTTTAATTAATTTCTTAATATAAATACTAATTAAAAAAATATTTTTAAAACTAAACAGTACTTTTTATTTTTCAACATTTTGTTAATTTTTGGAATTAATAATTATTAAAAATGTAATAAAAGAACAAAAAATCAATTACAATTTATGACACTAAATAATACTATTTTAATATTAATTAATTATTCTAAATTATAATATTAATAAAATTAATTTTCGGCCTCAAAAATAAAAATTTATTACACGAATCCACATCTTTTAAGGAATTCCACTTGACATGTAAAAATAATGTAACATTAACAAATAAGCAAAAAAACCATTAAACAATTAATTTTAATTATATTTATAATATAATTTTGTCCAGTGTAACAAAAATGTTTTAAAAACTTGATTTTTTATTTAACATAACCTCACTTTTTCGAGTTTTTTCTGACTTTGAAGCTTCATAATGAAATATTAATTATGTTTAAACTAAATGTTTTTTTTAAATGTACGTGTTGAGGAGTAAATTGTCGAAAGGTATAGAAACTGATTCTATTTTGAAATGAGGAAAACAAAAGTTATTTAAAAAATACTGAAACCATAGAGGGAATCCTTCCCTAGGTGTGCGACGGAGGGTTAAAATTAATTAATACTCTTTAAATTTTAATTTGTTAAAAATAACTAATTTAATAGTAAAAAGTTAGTCACTGATTTAAATAATAATATTTTACTACTAAAATTGTTAATAATGACGAATTATTATTTAAATTCACGTTTAGATTGTAAATAAAAAAATTTCATATTTGCAAAATAAAATTGTTAATTTATAAATTCAAATTTTTTAAATTTGTAAAATAAAAGAAATTAAATTTTTTAATAAGATTAAAGTAATTTTATTTTAATTTCATTTTATAATAAAATTAAAATAAAAGTAATTTAATTTTAATTCAATTTTATAATAAAATTAACTGAAAATTTTTCTAACTAATTAAATATTCGTAATTTAACTATTTTTTTAGGTACTTATTTACTATTAAATAACTTTCTACTCATAATTAATTATTTTACACTAATTGCTGAAGCAAAAAATCAGTCATGATTTTACTAGTAATTAGTTATTTTCAACTAATTCAATTGATTATTTATTATTTGTGGATTTTTTTGTTAATAATTAAAATTATTATTAATTTCTTATTAAATTTGGTTTCAGCAAATTATGTTAATTTGTACTGAATTTAGTAATTAATCACTAATAATTAATTAAGAAATACAGACATAATTAGTTGATTATAATTATAAAACTAAATAATTAATTATATAAAAATTATTTAATAATGAATTATACATTTATTAAATAATAATAAATAATTTTTTTACAGCATTTCCCTTAATAATCACAATTTGATACGTATGATTTTCAAATCTCGCGCCGCGTCTGCCGCGTGCTTTCATGAAAAACGAAAAAGAGACACACCTACGAGACTAAACTCGTGATGTATCTTTGTGTTAGTAGAAGTTGGAAGGAGTAAGTTTGGCGCTATGGTGGGGGTGAATCGCGTAGGGTTTCTGGCATCACTGTTTTCCGGTGTTCGACTGTTCCGCGCGACCTCCTCAGGAAAATTTACAACTAAATAGTGACGTCTGCTTTTAAAGCACTGTGAAGTGTTTACATTTGAATGACATAAATAATAATTTAAATAATTACTTATTATTTAATTATGGGAGCAAAATAAGACTATTTGACAGTACGTATGAAAGCTTACTTTCTTTACAAATAATATTCAGCATTATTTTTTAAAGAGATCATGTTTTTTTGACTGTATTTACGTTTATTGTTTTAGGTTATATTTATGTAATTGATTTTCACAGACACGGAAATACATAAATAATTTTTGTTTTTAGATAGTATTAATTATTAAAAAGAAAAACAAAGAATCATGGAATATTTGATGGAAAAACTTACATTTGAAGAGCAGGGATGGGTTTTGACGCGTCACTCGAGGTTTTATACGTATAAGGCTGAAGTCCCATGGCAGCGTTTTGCGTTGCGTTTTGTAACTAGGCAATGAGTGTGAAAGAGATGGAGATATATGTTTGCTATATTTGCACTCATGGCCTAGTTACAAAACGCAACGCAAAACGCTGTCATGGGACTCCACCCTAATACATTTTCGACGTATTATACGTATAAAACTGTATAAAACTAGGTAAAATACATAACCATGATGGCAGACTTATTTTGACATATTAACCCTCTTTACCATAACCTCAAATGTTTGTTATTTATTATTTATAGAGACGCCTGTTTATCCCCGTTTATGCAAATGCTCCAATAGTCATTTGATCTAATTTAAACGTTATAAATGTTAAAATGATCTAAAGAACATTGAATATAATGTGATTTTATATAAAAGTCTAATTAATAAAATGAGTTTATTCTATAATTTATTTTTAAGCCAATAATCAAAATATCCAATTCGCATTTTCTATAATCATAAGCAATTATAAAATTTTTTCACGCAAACTTTCAACTGATAAAATAGTTGTATAAGCCAAAGTTTCTTATTTATAATTTTATAATAACTTAATTTTAAAGTGTTATAATTTTTAATTTGTATAAATTGTAATTTAACTAATGTCTGTCAAATCTAAATGTAGTAAAATATAATTTATTTAAATAAAATATCTTTTTTAAAGAATGCTAACAACATCGAATCGGCAAATGGTCGAATCGTCAAAACGTCCAATCGTCATTTCGTCTAATGCTAAAAACATCGAATCGTCAAATGGTCGAATGCTTAAAACATCAAATCGTCAATTGATCCAATATTCAAAACATCTAATCGTCATTTCGTCCAATGCTCGAAATGTCGAATCGACAAAAATTTGAAAAATTTGCTTGGTTTAAATAAATGTTAACTTACATCAAGCAAATTTTTCAACTTTTTCTCGATTCGACGTTTCGAGGATTGGACGAAATGACGATTAGACGTTTTGAATATTGGATCAATTGACGATTCGATGTTTTAAGCATTCGACCATTTGACGATTCGATGTTTTTAGCATTCTTTAAAAAAGATATTTTATTTAAATAAATTATATTTTACTACATTTAGATTTGACAGACATTTGTTAAATTACAATTTATACAGATTAAAAATTATAACACTTTAAAATTAGGTTATTATAAAATTATAAAAAAGAAACTTTGGCTTATACAACTATTTTATCAGTTGAAAGTTTGCGTGAAAAAATTTTATAATTGCTTATGATTATAGAAAATGCGAATTGGATATTTTGATTATTGGCTTAAAAATAAATTATAGAATAAACTCATTTTATTAATATAAGACTTTTATATAAAATCACATTATATTCAATGTTTTTTAGATCATTTTAACATTTATAACCTTTAAAATAGATCAAATGACTATTGGAGCATTTGCATAAACGGGAATAAACAGGCGTCTCTATTTATATTCCCATTATTCCTGTATTTAAATTTTTAAAACAAAATTTTAATTCATAAAAAAAGTTTTGCACTACTATGACACTAGTGAATATAGGTTATGTTGTATGCTTATTTATACACACGAAATAGTATAAGGAGACTTGACGGGCTGAAAAACATGGCCCCAACAGAGATGCCATTGGGCGGAGGAATTTCATCCCCACTCTTGCACCATTTTACATTTAAGTCAATGTAAAATGGTGCAAGAGTGGGGATGAAATTCCTCCGCCCAATGGCATCTCTGGGCCCCAAAACAAGGCGAAGCCTATCTCAAATTTTCCGGTGTCCGACTGTTTAGCGCGACCTCCTCGCGAAAATTTACAACTAAGTGGTATATGTGGTTCGCCTGCTACCAATTTCAAATTAAAGAGCGCCCGTTAGAAATGTCAAAGATTGACTTTATTTATTGTGTTATAAAATTTTTAAATTAAAAATTAATTTGCATTATTAATACAAGGTTGCCACAGAGAAATACAAAAGTATCTGGAAAACCGAGATAAGTCAAGGAAAATGATAAAAAATTGAGAGTTCTTTAATAATTTCAAATGCGAATGAACTTTACCCTATTTTTAAATGCAAATGATACTTATGTAAAAATCATAAAAGATTTTAAAGTAACATACTCTTTTTTTTTTTTTTTTTTTGAAAAAAGTAATGCAATTTCAAAATATAAAAACTGTGGCAACCCTGCACTGTATATAATTATTTATAAATGTATGAACAAAATTTGTATAAGTGGATATAAAATCACTTTTATATATAATTCATGTACATTCCTGTAATATATGTACAACAATAATATTAACTTTTAAATATGAATTTAAAGTTAGCATTGTCGAAATATTAAAACCTTAAAATAATTATAAAAATAATTTGTTGTTTCTCTATTTAATTTTATCAACAATGTTTAATAGACTTTTAACTTCTTGAATATTTTTCATTGTTATAAATTGAGATAGAGGAAAAAGTTTATCATTAATGAAAATTTTTAAACTCAAATCTTTAAGAATGACAACTCTATTTTTGGTAACACAATCTTCTTCCGATTTTATAAACGAAATAAATTCTTTGTTTCTTGTCATATGATACCACTTATCAGAAGGTAATTGTGATTTATTAAATTTGATCTTACACTCTTCAAATGTAAGTTTTTCCATCGAATATTCCATTATTTTTGTTTTTCTTTTTAATAATTAATACTATCTAAAAACAAAAATTATTTATGTATTTCCGTGTCTGTGAAAATCAGTTACATAAATATAACCTAAAACAATAAACGTAAATACAGTCAAAAAAACATGATCTCTTTAAAAAATAATGCTGAATATTATTTGTAAAGAAAGTAAGCTTTCATACGTACTGTCAAATAGTCTTATTTTGCTCCCATAATTAAATAATAAGTAATTATTTAAATTATTATTTATGTCATTCAAATGTAAACACTTCACAGTGCTTTAAAAGCAGACGTCACTATTTAGTTGTAAATTTTCCCGAAGAGGTCGCGCGGAACAGTCGAACACCGGAAAACTTGAGATAGGCTTCGCCTTGTTTTGGGGCCATGTTTTTTTGAACTTTACATGGGCGTTAAGTCTCCTTATACTACTTCGTGTTTATACATCCCTATATTAAAGAACCAGTTGAGACCAGTAGAAATTGAACATGGATCTACTGGTGTCAGGCCCGTCTGTCTCTTCTGTTTTTGTACGTATTCTTGTGGACCTTTAATTATTCCACGCCAGTAGAGGCGCCACTTTTGTAGGAGGCCTAGTTTTGTCTGTTATTATCGTTATTATGTATATAAATACATGCTGCAGTGGGTATTCTGTTGCTTATTTACAAATATTTATAAACATAATAAAATTAAAGAATCATTCCTAACATAATAAGTGTTTTTTTTAAATGGGCAGAAATGTTAGAAAGATCTGGACGTTTGTACAACTCCGTAATTTAAAAATTCTAATTTAATTTTATCCAATTTAAAAGTTTTAAATGTTAAATGTCCAAGAAAATAAAGTTTTTATTTAAGATAAATATTTTATTAACTTATATTTTGAAGAATTCAGCATTTGAATAAATAGCAACTAGAAAATATTACCCTAAAATATAGAATAAATAAAAATTTTACCAGCTTAATTTTCATCTATTCTAATTATTCAACATTATAATTATGATTCAATATTTATTTTAAAGTGTTTTAAAATTATTGTTAGTGTATACCCTGTATACTTTTAAAAAATTTCATTTTATTAACTGTATTTTGTGTAAACTGTTATATTTCAATGCATTTTTGGGCCTCCTAAAACAGTAGCGCCTCTATCATTGTGGAATATTTATAGGTCCACGAGTTTCACAGAAGACAGACGGGTCTGACTGGTGTCAACTTGTTTTCCAAATTGAAAAACTTTTCCGTGTAGCAATTCTACAGGTTTTAACTTGGAAATCCTATTTATGTAACTGAAACGGATATCCAAGATAAAATTGAAATGGTTCTATCTTAAATTGTCCTCTTCAATTTTTGTTTCGACTTGTTTTAACATGGATTTCCAATGTTATCATTTCTACTTGTATTTCCAAGTTCGCACGTACTACAAGTATCAGCTTGCATTTCCAAATATAAAAATTAAGTCCAAGTATCTACTTGGTTCAATTTGGATTCTCGAATACTACATTTCACTTGTCCTGTCAAATTAAAAATCAACAAGCTTGAGTTTGGAATTTCCAACTCCAAATTTATATAGCACAGTGAAGGATTAATGTCATCTTGGTTTGATTTGAATCGGGGATGCATTCTATTTGGAATTTCAAGTTCAAATTTAAAGAGTTTGATTAATCGCGAATTGGAATTCATTAAATTGTCATTTTCGCCAATTGTTATTTTTGCAAAGAATTATTATTGCAAATTTACATTTTAGCAAATATTTATTTTAGTTCACTGTTATTTTGCAAATTTGTTATTTTTGCAAACTTGCATTCTTCGCAATTGAAAGTTTTACAAATTGTTAGATATACTTTTGCTAATTGTTATTTTTTGCGAAACTGCTTTGTTGTGTATCATTATTTCTGCTAATTGTTGTTTTGCTAATTTTATTTTTGCGAATTTGCATTTCTCGAATTGATATTTTTATGAATTTGTTACTGTTGCTATTTGTAATTTTGTGAATTTTGAAATTTTATAAAAATTTGTAGTTCACAACAGAACAATAAAACACTTTTAACCGTTTTTTTGAAATTTTAAATTTTTGTTATATTTTCTGCATTAACAAAATATTACAAAATTTAAAAAAAATTAATAACTTAAAAGCCTCAAAAGCCGTTTACAATAAATTAATGAAACTTACACTATTTACACAACATTGTTTACACCCTTTTAATAGAAAATATTTGCATGATTGTAAATTTAAAAATTCCGTATTTTTAATAACAATTTTATAAACAATTTTAATTATTTATGTGTTCGACCGCTCCTGTTGCAATGAAACTCATAGGAAGTATACTCAGTAGTCTCTTCTTGAAACCCCCCAAAAAAAATTTTGGTATTCATAAAAGTTTTAACATTTTAGAAAATCAATGAAATTTTTTTAACACAGTTGAGCTGGTCTGGCATAGTCATTTTGGGAATTTTAATTTTTACGAATTTTCAGTTTTTTATTTCGCTTAATGTTATTTTTTGCAAAAAATTACAAAGCGGTCAAGTGACATTTGAGCAAAAATGTATTAAATATTTAATTAAAATTTTTTACATAATAGCATATATTTGCAAATCTTTAAAAATATTTTAATTTCTGCTTGTATTTTTATAGGTACTTACAAAAATTATAATATTTTACATAAACTTACGTTTTTCAAAGTTGCAGTTTATATAGACAGGTCGAAAAATATTTCTCACGTCGATTCGGTAGCCGCGGTCGTTAAGCGTTTAGATAGATAGGTCATACGTACGAGGTTCGATTCCCATAGGGTTCAAGTTTTAATTTAATTCTTCCAGTTTAATTAAAATGTTTGTATGTTTGGAGCATTCTAAGAATATAAAGTTATTAATGGTCATAAGAATTTTTTATTATTTTTTCCACAAATATTTTTTTTCAAAACTATCTGTTCAATTGTAACCACCTTGGATTTCCAATTGTGAATCGATATCCAAGTTGAAACAAGTTCATGTTGTACAATGTAACCTATTTGGAATTTCCGGTTGACTGTAATGTTCAAACTGAGACCAGTTCATTTTGAACTTGACATTCCAAATTCAAACCAGCTGAAAATACTTATCTACTGGTTTGAAATTGGAACTTACGTGACAATAACCAACTTAAAGCAAGTAGGCTCCTGATTCTACCCGGTTCTACTGGTTCTTTAATATAGGGAGAAGAAATCGATTAATTTCAATTAAAAACTTTCTCTACTGTTGTTAATTGAGTTTCTTAACCGTGTTGTTCTCTAATTCATTACGATTAACTATAAAAAATTTGCAAGTAAATCTTTAATATATTTTTAGAAAAGTTTGGGTGCTGTGTGAGTTTAAAACTAATTTTGGTTGTCTATTACTGATAAACATTTATTGGTTAAATATATTTACAATAAACTACAAAAATATAAAAGTTAAACTCAAACAAAAACGTAAAATCGCATAGTGCATAACACACGGTTTCTGATCTACGGATCTACTGACCCGACGCCATGACACATAACAGCTGGGAAGATCGATGCATGCGCGTATAAGTTGATTAGTATGTATATAGAAAGAGATATACTATAGTAGATTAGAAGAGATAAACTTATTATATCTTCTCAAATCCCCATATTCTTGTCTATCCCTATCTCTTTTAAATGAAGTAAGGAGATAGAATATGGGATTAAAAGAAGATAAAAAGAATACCATTCGGAAAAGAAGAATGATAAAAAGGAATAGAAAATGTTTATAGTTTTGCAGTTTCGCATTTCTATCTTTTTCTATCTTATTATAATGGGAATAAATAAGTGTCAATAAGATCCTACATAAAAAGTGATGGAAGCGTATAAATAGGATATCAATAGTTATTAAGAAAAGGTTATAAATGTGGACAAAGAAGATTATCAAGAACTTCTGTCATAAAAAGAGATAAAAGTTTATAGACAGGTTATTAAAAGGTATTGAGAATAGGTTATTAATAGGTATAAAGAATAGTGTCTATAAGGTCTAACATTGAAAGAGATACAAGGAAATAGACAGGATTTTAAAAGTAATAGAGAAAAGGTGATTGAAAGGGATAACAAAAAGTTGTAATAAGATTGTATATAAAAAGAGATAGAAGGGTTTAAAAAGGCTATTAAAAGTTATTCAAAAAAGGTGATTAAAAGAAATAGCGAACAAGTTGATAAAGGTAGGAATAGAAAGGCATAAAGAAGTATAGGTAAGAGATTAAAAGTTATACAATATTCATATCTCTTTCTATATTAGCAATAGAAAGGGATTAAAAGAGAAAAGGTTTCTATCTATTTACTTCCAGCAGGGATGGCTTAAATCTAATTTTAATATAAATAATTATTTTGAATTACATAACTTTATTACGTTTCGAGATGAACGAAAAAACAGAAGAGGCGGAGGAGTCCTCCTCGCAATTTCATCAACAATTAATGCACATCAACTAAATTTACCCTTACCATCAATATATGAAGATATTGTTAGCCATGTTGCGGTTAAAATTTCTATTAATCATTTTTCTTTAATTGTTGTTTTACTCTATATACCACCTTCTTTAACTAACAATTTCTTTGTTTCAATCTTTGATTATTTACAGAGCCAATTTATATTATTAAATACAAAATTACTAATAATTGGAGACTTTAATGTACCACGATATTTTGACTATGTGGAATCTTTTAATACGAATTCTCAATTTTTCGATGTTAAGTCTGAGACCCTTGGAAGCCTTAGTGAGTTTTTTAATTTATTACAAATTAATGGAGTAAAAAATTGTAAAAATAATATTTTAGATTTGATATTTTACTCTGAAAATATCAATGTATCCTTAGCTTTAACTCCTTTTGTTATACCTGATAAATATCATCCACCTTTATCATTTATAGTAAAATACAATAAAAACACACACCTGAATCAATTAGACTCTAATGATAACTATATTAATAGACGCTATAACTTTAAAAAAGGACAATATGACAAGTTCTATGCAGAGTGTTTATCATTAAATTTACTCGATTACACAAATTTTGATGATATTAATAAATTAACTAATGATTTAAATGTGAGTCTCACACAATTGATGAACAAATATGTACCAACCTTCCATAAATTACCTAGGCATAAATATCCAAATTGGTTCACTCCTGACATAATAAGTGATATTAATTTAAAACACACTTTATATAGAAGGTTTAAGAGAAACCCATCTGAACTCCTAGGAATTGAAATTAAATCATTTACACTTAGCTTAAATGCACGAATTAAACACTCATTTACACTATATCAGGCATACTGTGAAACCCAATTCTTTTCCAATCCAAAAATATTTTGGAACAAGTTTAATAAAAAACAAAATGTGACAAGATTACCAACTGAAATGTATTTGAGAGATACGAATTTAAATAATTTTCAAACCATAGTGGATAATTTTGCAACTCATTTTAATACATTTTATAATCCTAATTCAAATAATATTACTAATATTAATAACAATCTAAAAAGTAAAATATCTAATTATCTAATCTACACTACCAATTATCAGTCAAAGAAGTAACTACAGCCATGAAGTCATTGCAACCAACGTTAACTGCGGGCGTTGATAACATCCCTGCATTTCTCCTAAAGGATCTTTCATCTGTAATTAACGAATTCTTATGTCACTTATTCAATAAAATTCTAGTATTAGGCTATTTCCCTGATAGATGGAAAGTAACTAAAGTAGTACCGGTCTTTAAATCTGGAGATACTAAAAACATATTAAACTATAGGCCAATTTCTATTATTCCAAATTTTGCCAAGATTTTCGAAAGGTCTATAGTAAAAGTTTTAAATAATGCACTACAAACAAATCTTACCACATCACAACATGGATGCATCTCTAAAAGATCGACATTGACAAATCTTATTACAATAACTGAATATATTAACGATGCAACTGCTAAAAAAAGTCAAGTCGACGTAATTTACACAGACTTTTCGAAGGCTTTCGACAAGGTCGATCATTCAATGTTTTTTGGTAAATTAAAAAAATGGATATTCCAGATAACCTACTTAACACATTAATATCCTACTTAACAAATAGAATTAATATAGTACAATATGGAGGATTTTCATCGTACCCTTATATCCCTACATCTGGCGTTCCTCAGGGATCTGTCTTAGGATCAGTTTTATTTACTATTTATATAAATGATGTAGTTGACACTTTAAAAACAAATAACCTCCTTTTCGTAGATGATTTTAAAATCTTCTTAAAAATTGATTCTGACTCAGACATTTTATTATTAAAAGAGGATTTGAAAAATTTAATAGAATGGTGTAACTTAAATAATTTAGAGATGAATCCAGAAAAGTGTAGTGTTGTTACATATTTTAAAAACATTGACCCAATTATTGCTACTTACTCAATAAATGATGTATCAATTCCTAGGAGAAATACAATCCGTGACCTTGGCGTGACTTTTACTAACAATTTAGATTTTTCAGAACATATATTAAATATTAATAAATCCGCGTCCAGGGCATTAGGAATCTTAATGTTTAAGACAAAGCATTTTAAAAATGTTAAAGTTCTCCAGAATCTTTTTGATATATTTGTGAGATCATTATTAGAGTATGTGTCCGTTCTGTGGGATCCACATTTGAAGAAAAATAAAATTCTTCTTGAAAAACTTTAAAAGAGATTTCTAAAATTTTGTATTTTTATTGAAGCGAAAAGTTATCCAGAGAGAGAAATTGATTATATAGAATTATGCAAAGCAAGTGGTGTTTTTACTCTTGAAGAACGACGTCAAATGGCAAATTTTAAATTTATTTATAATATTATTAATAATTTAATTGATTGTCCAATACTTTTAAATTAAATAAACTTTAGATTGCCTAGACTAACTTCAAGAAACCTACAACCTTTCAAAAATAAGCTCCCTGAGGCTCCTATAGCGTTTCATTCTCCAATGTATCGAGCGACTCAATTAATGAATTTTGTGTATACTAAACCGTGTGAAATTGACTTATTTAGTACTCCAGCGCCTAAATTAAATAATCTATTGAAGGATACATTTCTCTCTTTCCGAAATTAGTTTATATAATTTGTTATTATCCGACAAAACTTTATAAAATTTTTTTTTCTTTATTATTTTTTTTTCCTCACTAAATTTATAATATTTTATTTTATTGTATCTTAATATTTTCGTTAAAATTTTTCATACTACAAATTAATTTCTATTGTAAGATAATTGATTTTCTTTTGTTTTATGTATATTTAAATGTACTATAATGTAAAAATATTGCCCTTCAACAATTTTTATAATCATGGGCTGCACGAATTATTTTCAAATAAAAAAAAAAAATTCTTCGAATGCTAAAAACATCGAATTGTTAATTCATGGAATGCTTAAATTATCGAATTTTCCATTCGTCGAATGTTCAAAACGTCGAATGATCAAAACGTCGAATGCTAAAAACATCGAATGCTCAAATCGTCGAATGCTCAGAACATATAATAGTCAGTTCGTCGAATGCTCAAATAGTCAAAACGCCATCTGTTCGAAATGTCAAGTATAGTAGAATGGTAAAGTAGTCGAATGGTAAAGTAGTCAAAACGCCATCTGTTCGAATTGCCAAGTAGTAGAATGGTAAAGTAGTCGAATGTTCAAAACGTCGAATGCTCAGAACATCGAACTGTTAATTCGTCGAATGCTAAAAACATCGAATCGTCAAAAGTTCGAAAAAGTTCTTTGTCTTCAGTAGACATTAACTTAAAATAGATAATTTTGAAAAAAAATATTTGTGGAAAAAATAATAAAAGATTCTTATGACCATTAATAACTTTATATTCTTAGCACGCTCCAGACATACAAACATTTTAATTAAACTGGAAGTATTAAATTGAAACTTGTACCCTATGGGAATCGAATCCCGTACCTATGACCTATCTATCTAAACGCTTAACGACCGCGGCTATCGAATCGACGTGAAAAATATTTTTCGACCTGTCTATATAAACTGCAACTTTGGAAAACGTAATAAGTTTATGTAAAATATTATAATTTTTGTAAGTACCTATAAAAATACAAGCAGAAATTAAAATATTTATAGAGATTTGCAAATATATGATATTATGTAAAAAATATTAATTAAATATTTAATACATTTTTGCTCAAATGTCATTTGACCGCTTTGTAATTTTTTGCAAATATTTGCCAAAAAATAACATTAGGCGAAATAAAAAACAGAAAATTCGTAAAAATTAAAATTCCCAAAATGACTGGGCCAGACCAGCTCAACTGTGTTAAAAAATTTCATTGATTTTCTAAAATGTTAAAACTTTTATGAAAATCTGTAGTTCACAACAAAACAATAAAACACTCTTAATCGTTTTTTGAAATTTGAAATTTTTGTAATTTTTTGCATTAACAAAATATTACAAAATTTTAAAATAATTAATAACTCAAAAGCCTTTTACCATAAATTAATAAAACTTACACTGATTACACAAAATTGTTCACTCTCTTACAAGAAAATATTAGCATGATTGTAAATTTAAAAATTTCATATTTTTAATTACAATTTTATAAATAATTTGCAAAAATAACAATTGGCGAAAATGACAATTTAATGAATTCGCGATTTATCAAACTCATTAAATTTGAACTTGAAATTCCAAATAGAATGCATCCCTGTTTCAAATTAAACCAAGATGACATTAATCCTTCACTGTGCTATATAAATTTGAAGTTGGAAGTTCCAAACTCAAGCTTGTTGATTTTTAATTTGACAGGACAAGTGAAATGTAGTATTCGAGAATCCAAATTGAACCAAGTAGATACTTGAACTTAATTTTGTATTTGGAAATGCAAGCTGATACTTGTAGTACGTGCGAACTTGGAAATACAAGTAGAAATGATAAGATTGGAAATCCATGTTAAAACAAGTCGAAACAAAAATTGAAGAGGACAATCCAAGATAGAACTATTTCAATTTTATCTTGGATATCCGTTTCAGTTACATAAATAGGATTTCCAAGTTAAAACCAGTAGAATTGCTACACGGAAAAGTTTTTCAATTTGGAAAGCAAGTTGACACCAGTAGATCCATGTTCAATTTCTACTGGTCTCAACTTGTTCTTTAATGTAGGGTTGCTGCAAGATTGCACAGCAAGCTTAGGACAAGCCAACACTGCAAGTTTCTTAAAAATTACCAAATATTTAATTATATAATATTCAGCAAATGATTTAATATTTAGTTTTTATTTAATTTGAATATATTTAATATTTATTTAAAATAATATAATGGCAACAACGTTATAATAAAAATGTCATTAATTTCTCCAATCCACAGAATTGTAGTTGTGTACTATTATCCGTGATCAGTGGATAATAGTAAAAAATTGTAAACGTCGTGGCAGACATTAATTATTGATATTATGATCTAAGATACTATTGTGAAGCACCTGTTTAGGGGACTGATACTTATACTCTCCGCGAGACAAGTCGTGCGCGAGAGAGGTATTTCTCGCCATCTATCACGGAGTTAGAGAATTATAAGAGATACTTCTATTTCTTTTCCAATTCCCTGATAGATGGCGAGAAATACCTCTCTCGCGCACGACTTGTCTCGCGGAGAGTATAAGTATCAGTCCCCTAAACAGTAGGTGCTTCACAATAGTATCTTAGATCATAATATCAATAATTAATGTCTGCCACGACATTTACAATTTTTTACTATTATCCACTGATCACGGATAATAGTACTCAACTACAATTCTGTGGATTGGAGAAATTAATGACATTTTTATTATAACGTTGTTGCCATTCTATTATTTTAAATAAATATTAAATATATTAAAATTAAATAAGAACTAAATATTAAATAATTTGCTGAATATTATATATTTAAATATTTGGGAAATTTTAAGAAACTTGCAGTGTTGGCTTGTCCTAAGCTTGCTGTGCAATCTTGCAGCAAGTAGGACATTTAAGTACTTGCAGCAAACTTGCAGTAAGCTTACGTGTAAGATTGCAAATCTTGTGGTGTAAGTTTGCTGCAAGCTTGCTGCAATTTTACAGGTTACTTGGGCGTAACTAGCCCGGTTTAGTCCGAAGTTAGTCAGATCATTTGCAACTAGTAAATGCAGAAGTAATCCGGTTGGTTTAACCAGTGAATCCGCAGCTAATCCGAAACAGTCTGCTTATGGACAGGTTTTTGTCGCTCGGAATTTGTCCGGATAAATGCGGTTTGTGTATAACCAGTGAATCCGGAATTAGTCCGATCTAGTCCGAAGTTAGTCTGACAATACGCAACTCGCAAATGTGAAATTATTAAATCCGGAATTAATCTGGTTTTTGTCAGGTTTTTGTCATACGAAATTATAATTATAGTTTGAATTTATCTGCATTTAATACAAATTGTTTTTATTATACAAATTCAATATTATACCAAAATCATTCTTAATTAAGTCTTTGAATTGGATTGAATATGAATTGTTTTAAACAGTCTGTGGATTGTATATATTTACAAATTTTTGTAATAATAAGACTTATTTTTGGACTGGGGTGTTTTGATCGGATATTATTCGGATTGACGCTGACTATTACCGAATTCTTTGCATACAGATTTCGAATTGTTCCATACTTGTTTCGGATTAAATCTTTTAACTAGATTAAATTTGGATCATTGCGGACTGATTTCGTATTCTTTACATATTGATTTCGGATTATTTCGTATTTGTTTCGGATTATACCTTTTAGTTAGATTAAATCCGGATTGTTGCAGACAATTTTCGGATTCTTAGCATACAGATTTCGGATTGTTTCGTACTTCTTTTGGAATAGGATTTTGCCACACTTAATTTCAAATTGTTGCGGACTAATATCGGATTTCCTGCTTACAGAGTTCGGATTGTGTCGGAAATTTTGCGGATTAAGTTTTTTTAACTAGATTAAACTCAGATTGTTGCAGACTGATTCCGTATTCTTTACATATTGATATCGGATAATTCTGTACTTATTTTAGAAGAATTCTTCACCGGTTATAAATTTAGATTGTTGCGGACTAATTATGGACTGAATTCGTAGACATTCAGGATTACTCCGGAGTGTTTTCGGATTCAGGTTTTCGTTCGGATTGATATCAGACTAGCACGGATCATTTTCGGACCTTTTTCGTACAATTTTCGTACAAATCCGTACTAATCTGTCCGTATTTACACTAGAAAAAATTTGATGTGATTTTTGTTGCGTGTTAAATTAACCAATGTTAAACGACATAGAATGTGGCGCCACCTATAACGGTTAAATTTGTTGCGTGTTATTTTAACACCAAATTCGGTGTTAAAACAACACTTTTTATTTTCTGTGTAATCCGGAATTGGTCCGAAATTTTTACCAGGGGTACCACCTAATAAACAATTGCCATTGTAAAGCAATTTTTAAATAATTATTCTTCTATTTATTAAAACCAAACTTTATTTACAGTGAATTTAAAAAATAATTTCTCAATTTTATGATGGTAAACATATTTTTTTTTAAAAATAATAGAATTTATAAAAAAAATATAGTTTGAAAGATAACCTTTAGAATTTTTTAAAACATGTCGCATCCGTTTTTTTCGAAACTTATATAAAAATATAGCTTAAAAATTCTAGTTTTATTCTCTGTAAACATTATAATGAGCAATTCGGTTGAAATTTAAGGGGGGAAACCACATTAAGTGGCTTATTTTTATGGATTTAAAAAAATTTTTTTTTGGGGGGGAAATATAAATTAAAATTTAATTACATTTAGGCATCTTTTTATTAGTGTTTTGAACAATGTTTATAAATTCTTTTGATTTATTTTAACCAGAAATAAGGCAGATATGCTGTCGTAACCACTGATGGTCCTGATATGTTTTCTCGACTTGCGTGACGTGTAGCAATTTTTATTTTTAACTAAAATTAAAAAAAAAATTTCTTACATTCTTAACTTGTTTTCTAAGAATATGATCCTTATTTTAGGTAAAAATAATAAAAATTTTTAATTTTGAAGGTGTTTGAAATTTTTTCTTGAATTTTCACAATTTTTTTTACACTAATTACACAAAAAAACATCCTTAAAATCGTGATATCACCTTAAATGGTGGTTTATATTCTTTGTAATTTTATAAAGAATAAAACTTCCAAATCTCATTATAATCGGTAAATATTTGTTTAAGTTAGACTGCACGCAATCATAAAAAATGTGATTTTGAGAAAGACGCATTTAAAGTTTCAATTTATTTTTTTTTGTTCAGCAGAAATTTTTTTTAAAGTCACAAAGAGTCATATAATAATAGAAAAAATAATAAAAAATTTCTAAATATATATACTTTAAGAAAATGAAAAAAATAAAAAATAAATTTTTTGAAAGTTACAATTAGGTTTCCTCCCTTAAGAAATTAATTAAATTTTACAAAGATTTCAGAGTTTAAACTGTGTAAAAATTTGAAAAAATAAATTCCGCTCGGTACATACATTTAACCTTCGAAATTCTTGTAAAATTTAATTAATGTCTCAAATTTCCATGAATTGACCATTATAATGTTTACAGGGAATAATATAGGAATAAATCCTATTATTTAAAAAAAATTTTACCATATCAAAAAACTGAGAAATTTTACTTTTAAAATCACTAATAGTAAATAAATTATGGCTTTAATAAATGAGAGAAATAATTATTTTAAAAATTGCTTCACAATGGCAATTGTTTATAAGGTGGTGTGGTTTGTTTTGAATTACAGATTGTATGCAGTGTACAATTTATCTTTTTTTCATTTTTTCCTGCACTTTCTCTACACTTTTGCGTTCTCGCTAGATTTTGTACTTTGTTTAAGTGCGCATGCTCCGTTTCACACTCTTGCTACACTCGAGTGTAGCGGTGTAGTTAGCGAGAACAAACCCTGATCTCTACCCACATAGCACAATATCTTACTGTAAGTTTGTGGTGTGGATTACACGTATAGTTTGTAAGGATAGGGTTGTATACTTGTGGTAAACTTAAGGTAAACTTTAAATTTCCGCCATTACGGTAAGCTTACAAGTAAAGGTTATTGTAAGCTTACATGTAAAGGTTACTGTAAGCTTACAAGTAAAGGTTATTGTAAGCTTACAAGCAAACTTTACTGTAAGCTTACAAGAAAAGGTTATTTTAAGCTTACAAGTAAAGATTGTTGTAAGCTTACAAGTAAAGGTTGTTGTAAGCTTACAAGTAAAGGTTATTGTAAGCTTAAATGGTAATGTTGTGATAAGGTTACTATAAAGTTGTAAGGTTGAGGTAAGGTTGTGGTAAGTTTACTAAATAAGGTAAATCTTTACAAAATAATTTATAATATAATTAAAAGCTAAATAAAAAATTTAAAAAAAAAATTTTTGGTCTTGCTCCATTTTGGAAATCTAACAAGCCGTTGAAAATCTTGAAAACAAATTTGGGAGGACTGGGATTCGAACCCGGGATCGACGCGCATAAACCTAACATCCTAACTAACTGAGCTAAGTGGGGAACTGACAAAGAAAAAATCTATATTGCTTTTAAGGTGAACCAAGAAGATGACTAACTCTTTAAAAGCAAAATGTATTTTTTCTTTGTCAGTTCCCTACTTAGCTCAGTTAGTTAGGATGTTAGGTTTATGCGCGTCGATCCCGGGTTCGAATCCCAGTCCTCCCAAATTTGTTTTCAAGATTTTCAACAGCTTGTTAGATTTCCAAAATGGAACAAGACCAAAAATTTTTTTAAAAAATTTTTTATTTATTTTTTAATTATACTATAAATTATTTTGTAAAGATTTACCTTATTTAGTAAACTTACCACAACCTTACTATTTAAGCTTACAATAACCCAGCCGCGTAGGAACGAATTATTTTCCGGGGGGGCAAACTACATATATAGATATATTTAACAATGTAATATGTATATAACGGGGGGGGGCAACTGCCCCCCGGTTCCTACGCCACTGCAATAACCTTTACTTGTAAGCTTACAACAACCTTTACTTGTAAGCTTACAATAACCTTTAATTGTAAGCTTACAGTAACCTTTTCTTGTAAGCTTACAGTAAACTTTGCTTGTAAGCTTACAATAACTTTTACTTGTAAGCTTACAGTAACCTTTACATGTAAGCTTACAATAACACAGCCACACAAAAAAAATAAAGTGTCTCGATCTGGGGTCGAGACATATGTATTCCGATGTATTTCGATGCGCTGAATTCTAATCCGCCCTCAGAATTTGGCCAATGGGTCCTGGTTTCGCCCTAACCTCAAAAAATACCCTAAAATCGTTAAAATGGTCACTTTTGATTTATCAAAATTCAATCTAACCGCATGTTGATAATTTTCTAAGATCTCTTAATTTAAATAAACTATTCTATAAGCTTTTCAATTGAAAATTCCTATAAAACATTAAATCTATCGAACCTAACCTCAAAAACACATCTAAGATTCCAAACAAACAAATTATACCATACACAGCACAATAAAAATTATGTAAGCTTATGAAAGTTACAACTTAGGTGTTTTTATGATTGCTGATTACGAAACCGGTGTTAGTTTATCAAAATTCAAAATGGCGGATCCAATATGGCGAACAATATAATTAAAATTTGTTTGGATTGGCTTGAAAATCGTTACTCGGGGGTTTTCGGGGTCGCTGATGACGAATCCCATGTCGGTTTCTAAAAATTCAAAATGGCGGATCCAATATGGCGGTCTTTATTATTTTAACGATTATTTTAAATTTATTACTCGCGGAATTTTTCGGGACCTTTGATAACGAATCGTATATCAATTTTTATAATCTTAAAGTTTTACGAATTGGTAGAAAAAATTGTTAGAAAACAATTCGTAAGACTTTAAGATTATAAAAATTGATATACGATTCGTTATCAAAGGTCCAGAAAAATTCCGCGAGTAAGGGAAGTGTGCCAGTTGTGGGCACTCTTTTGTTTTTTCCTCATAACATTTGTCCATGTGCATATTATACAAATATATGTGTACGAATTTAAAGCTAGAGGTCTAAGGTGACTGTTAGTGAAGGAATTGAATTTATTTCTTTAAATAAAAGAGTTTTAATAGAAATTTAGTAAAATGGAAATTTTTTGACAAAAAAATTTTTGTACTCGGTTGTGGGCACCTTTGAAAAATCCGCTAAAAATCGAAAAATATTAAAGGAAACCAACACAAATAAAGAAGAAATGAAAGTTTATTTATTTTAAGAGACTTCGCCGGCATAAAGAACAACAATGATGACACGTTTTCACAGTATGCTTATCGCTAACAGAAGCATAATGCTAGCATGTGAAGTAGCTGGCCCGCATATCATAACGCACTTCTAATGCACTGAACGACTATATTCATCGCATTTAATGGAGTTTGCGGCTGTCAATTTCCTTGGCAGAAAGTTTAGATAGATGAGACAGTAGTCCACATCATTGTCAGATGGTAGAGCCTCCGTAACATAAAGGTGCCCACAGCCGGGAATGACAGTCATTTTTTAAAAAGATCAACACATTTTTTGATGCAGGATTTTGGTTAAACACGAAGGTATATCACAAAATATAATAACAACACTGCAAACAAAAAATTAAACCCTTTTTTTCTGAACGAATCTACACCTATATGTTGCTCTTCGAAAACAATACAAAATTACTTTTTTATTTATTTAATGCAAATTTTCTTTATTATGCTCACAGCTATTACACAAATGCATATATTTGTTTCGTTATTAATACGAAAAGTCCGTATTGTCAACGAACACGACTTGCAATACTTATTTAGGGTACAGTCACACGATCAATGCATCTGCATGATGCATGCATGCACAAACATTTGACTGTTCACACCTCAATTTTTCGCTCTCGAAAATCATTTTTCTGACGGGATATTTAAAATTGATTAAAATTTAAAAATAACGTATTACTAATTATTACAATAAAAAATAAAAAAAATTGAACGTTTATTATAAGGAATTAATTGTAAATAAATTTCTCTTAATTTGTGCCATATTTTAATATTGTGAATTTTTATAATTTAAAATATGCCACTAATTAAGAGAAATTTATTTACAATTAATTTCTTATAATAAACGTTCAATTTTTTTTATTTTTTATTGTAATAATTAGTAATACGTTATTTTTAAATTTTAATCAATTTTAAATATCCCGCCAGAAAAATAATTTTTCGAGAGCGAAAAATTGAGGTGTGAACAGTCAAATGTTTGTGCATGCATGCATCATGCAGATGCATTGATCATGTGACTGTACCCTTAGATCAGTAAAGTCTGCTTGCCGTTAAAGTTTACGTAGGGGTGCTAACATCCGGCGCACTTCCCCTAATAAATTTAAAATAATCGTTAAAATAATAAAGACCGCCATATTGGATCCGCCATTTTGAATTTTTAGAAACCGACATGGGATTCGTCATCAGCGACCCCGAAAACCCCCGAGTAACGATTTTCAAGCTAATCCAAACAAATTTTAATTATATTGTTCGCCATATTGGATCCGCCATTTTGAATTTTGATAAACTAACACCGGTTTCGTAATCAGCAATTATAAAAACACCTAAGTTGTAACTTTCATGAGCTTACATAATTTTTATTGTGCTGTGTATGGTATAATTTGTTTGTTTGGAATCTTAGATGTGTTTTTGAGGTTAGGTTCGATAGATTTAATGTTTTATAGGAATTTTCAATTGAAAAGCTTATAGAATAGTTTATTTAAATTAAGAGATCTTAGAAAATTATCAACATGCGGTTAGATTCAATTTTGATAAATCAAAAGTGACCATTTTAACGATTTTAGGATATTTTTTGAGGTTAGGGCGAAACCAGGACCCATTGGCCAATTTCTGAGGGCGGATTAGGATTCAGCGCATCGAAATACATCAAAATACATATGTCTTGTCCCCAGATCAAGACACTTTATTTTTTTGTGTGGCTGTGTTATACACCATTCGATTTTTATAAAGATTTGACGAAACGTATCCGATAACAGCCTGTGGATCTTTCAAATTAGAGAGTTGAATGAGATTATTTTTCATTAATTTCCTACCTAAAGAGGTTTTCAGAACCCCGTCGCAGAAAACAAAATTAATTTTATGGTCATCCCTCATCCATAACTTGTCTCTACTAATTTGAAAAAGTAGTGTAAGAACCTGATTCCCTAGTCTTGAATTTACAGGTAAAATTTAAGTTGCTACTACAGAGGCGCAATCCTTGCTTTTAAGTACAATCTCTACCCTTTGGTTTTCGGACTTAATGTTTATAATATTTTTAATATCTCCCCAGATGCCCTGTAAGCTATTACTCTCAGATTTACTTAAAACATAGTCCTCATCATCTACACTTAGTACAGTAGGATTCAAGAATGCCTTCCTAGTTTGAACGTGTCGCACTCATATGTTTCCATGGGAACATATGAGTGCGAGAAGTTTATACTAGGAAGGCATTCTTGAATCCTACTGTACAAGTTCCTCAGGTTGTTTGACGGTTTCGCTTAAATTTACCGCGTGGCCAGCTGGTCCACTAGATACCCTTGAAGGATAGCTACCTGCCCGGGTAGCTCCTTCCTCTCTCTTTCTCTCATTACACTTCCTTTTCTCAACTTCGCACGAACCTTCAATTCCGTCAGTCATGAAACTTCCTTCTCCTAATGCACTTACGTGACCGGAATTGAGGAGGGGGGAGTATGCACCTGTGCCACCGCAATCATCAGCAGGTGTTTCCTCGTGGCCTTTGAGTAACCCTGATTCAGGTATAACGCGGTAAGACAAGTGACATCCCCCAGAAACACTCATTTGTTTCTATTTCTCCCCCTTTCTAGCGGAGCTCATTTAGATCAGATTGAGGCTGAGGTATCAAACTAACTCCCTGAGTGTCTCTCTCGTTTGTGAATAACTCATTATCCACAGAACCTGCACTAAGGTTATTGACTCCCTGAAAACCTACCCCTTTGTTTTCGGTTGCACTATTTTCCGAACAATTATCAAGGGAAACTTGGTCTCTACAACAACTAATGAAAACTCTTTCAATGGGATACACAAGATATAGAGCTTTACTTTCAGTCACACAACCAGTATTTAGTTTGTTATTGTTTAAAACCTGACTGTCAGGGCGGCTCAAATCACTTTCTCCAGTAGTTTTATTAGAAACTTGACAATCTATTTGGTTACGAGAAAGCGCGTCTGCATTCGCATTTACTCTGCCTGGCTTATACTTTATTTCATAATCGTACTCTTGTAATTTTATTTTCCAACGCGCCAAACGAGAACTCATAGTGGGATCCTTTAATTGGTTCAACCAAATGAGAGAGCAATGATCGGTTACAAGTGTAAATTTTTGACCGTACACGTAGGGACGAAAGTGTTTTACCGCGTCTATTATAGCTAAAAGTTCCTTTTCTGTTGTGTAATTTTGTTCCGCGGCGTTTAAGGTACGAGAATAATAGGCGATAGGCGGGTCCTTTCTAACTTCTCCTTGACTAAGTATAGCACCAATCGCGAAGTCGGATGCGTCGGTGGTGATAAAAGGTTTTGTGAAATCTGGATACTTCAATAGGGGTTGAGAACAAAGAAGTGTTTGCAGATTTTTAAAAGCCTTATCTGTAGTTTCCGACCAAACAAATGGCACGTTTTTTTTTAACAATGACGTTAATGGTTTTGAAAGACCCGCGAATCCAGGTATAAATCGACGGTAGTATCCTGCTAAACCGAGAAACTGTTTAACGTTTTTGCGACCTTTTGGCTGGGGAAAATTTTGCACGGCTTCGATCTTTTTAGGATCTGGTTTGACACCATTTTCCGTAATAATATGGCCTAGATACCCGATCTCTTTGTTCAAAAACCTACACTTATCAGGCTGCAAAACAAGCCCCGCTGATTTTAAACGACTGATTTTTAAACGAGTAATTTCTCTAATTTCTCGTTGTGCTCTTTTAATGATTTCGCGTAAATTACAATGTCATCCATGTACACGAATAATTCAACGCCTTGCAGACCGGAAAGGACAAGGTCCATTAACCTTTGGAAAGAGGCTGGAGCTGTTTTGAGACCGAAGGGCATTCGATTAAATTCAAAATGTCCGAAAGGGGTTGAAAATGCTGTCTAATGACGATCTTCGGGATCAATTTCAATTTGATGGAAACCAGAGGCGAGATCTAGTACTGTGAAATATTTAGAGTTTCCTAACTGGTCCAGGATTTCTGAAATGGAGGGCAGAGGATAAGCATCCCTAATCGTTTTTTCATTAAGCGCGCGATAATCTATAACCATTCGCCACCTTTTATTTCCATGCGAATCTTCTTTCTTAGGTACAATCCACACGGGTGAGTTGTACGCAGATTTTGAGGGCGAAATTGCTTTGTTAGCTTGTAATTTACCAGTTTCTTCATTTATGACCCGCTTATGAATAGGCGGATATCTATAATTGTTTTTATTTACCGGTATATTGTCTACAGTATTTATTTTATGTTTTAAGACGTTTGTGCACCCCAACGAGTCGCCCTCCACGAAAAATTGAAAAGGGAATTTTTTACATTTTTTAGAATACTATTTTTCTCTTCATCATTCAAATTAGACAAGTGCAGTTCTTTAATTAATTTGTCAAAGCGTCTTGTTGCGTCAGTTTTAGTCTGTTTTGTGGTTGAATTACCCTTTTTACCTTTTGGAGTTTCGTCTATAACATCAAATTCTTCTAACGTGTGTAACGAAGTGAATCGTTACGAGATATTTGAAATAGAGTTCCCGGTCAGCGCCCTGATGAAGCCCCACCAAAGCAGGTCAGCGAAAAAACGCGCGTGTGTCCCCCTGAGAAAGACGAATGGGATCTTAGGAGCCAAGGGTATGATACTCCACCATCGAGACTCTTTAAAAGTAAATATGCAAAAAAAGTCATTGATGGGGTTCCGTCTAGTCAAGGTCAGCGTTTGTCGGTAAATTCCTTTAGTCAAAGTGGTAATCAATCCCCAGTAGAATATTTTACGAGTGAAAATGAGTCCGGGGATGAGTTGGATCATGTCCTGGCGCCAGCCTGGCATAATGCTGGAACCCATAGTCGAAGCGGTAGTAAAACAATAAGAACGTTACGCGACTGGGAGATTAAATTTTCAGCTTTGGACAAAGAAGATCCCGAAGAATTTTTGGAGCGTTTAGATGATTGTAGAGTATGTAATAGGATCAGCGATAAGGATTTACTCAGGGCGGTACCATGCGTTTTACGAGGTTCAGCGAGTCGGTGGTTCAGAGTAGTGAGAAGTGAAATTCGTTCCTGGAAACAATTCTTAAAATACTTTAAGAGAGAATATCTGGAATTAGTCGAGGACGAAGACGTGTTTGAGGAATTAAAAGCACGTACGCAGGCTAAGGGAGAGAAAATCTCGGAATATATTGTTAATTTAAGAACGATTTCACAACATCTTCGTGAGCCGATGCACCAAGACGCGTTGTTTAAGGTGATATATCGTGGTCTGACACCAGAATATAGGCATTATTTGTCTGGCTATGAAGTTAATCAGATCAGCGAAATGGAAAAAATTTTAAGGAGATACGAGCGAATTAAGGATATCGATAGGAGATATGCCCCACCCCCCAAAAAGAGAAAATAAAATTCCCAATGGCAGCGCCCAAGACTTCGGCGAGGGTGTCGAAAATAGATGCGTTATTGGATAGTTCAGCGTCAGAATCGAGCCCGGAACCGGTGTCGAGAAATAGTAAAAAGTCCAAGCCAACAAAAGGGAAGAAAAGGAGGAAGGAATCTACAAAGGTAGAGGATGCAACGAGTATGGCAGCGTTGTCAAATAATGATCGGTATTTTGGTGCGAAACAAGGACATGAGCGACCAGTGAAGCCGCCGCAGGAAGCACTTCCTGTGACATAGGAAGCTCAAACATTAGATAAGAATTTACCAATAATTCAATCGTTGGTCAAGTCATTGTTGATTCCGAGCGATCGTCAAATGACAAGTAATCGGGCTCAGAATAAAACCCCACTTACCGGTCAGCGTCCTTTTGAGGGGTTATGTAACGTGTGTGGTGCAGCGGGTCATAAAGCAGTGCAGTGCGCAAAAAGAAAATGTTATCATTGCCAGGGTCTTGGCCATTATGCGTCGGAATGTGCATTAAAGCGAAGCGAGAGTAATGATAAATGTCAAGTGTGTGGAACTGTAGGAGTTGTGTTCATGCGCTGTGATTCTTGTGCACCCATACGCGAACTGTTGGGAAACGCGTTAGGGGGGAAGCAGAACAGTCTTCCCCCAGCCATAGAGTTAGAATGTTCAGCGCGTAGTATAAGTGATACCGAGGAAAATCCTTTACCTTTGAGGGAAATAGTATACGATAGAGAGAAGAGTGTACATAGCAAGCACCGTGGAGAGTTACAAGTGGGTGGGGAGAGGAACTCGAGCGGTGAGAGGGGTAGCGAGACTGCTGTGGTAGCACCGAGCGGGGCGCCTGGCGAATACCCAGTGGGTGGGGGGAGAGAGCCAAGGCACGAGAGGGTCAGCGAGGCTGTCGTACTAGCACCGAGTGAAAGGTGTAACGAGACGAGAGATATAATGCGCGCCATGGGCGACGCATGGGAAAGAGATGCACTGGCGAACGGTGCAGTGGAGAACGCTCGTCTGCCACCACAGACACGGGAAAATAGCATAGAAACGGGGGAAAATTTTCTAGAGTCAGAAAAGGAGAGTGAGGAATTAATCGATGCAACGAGCAATGAAAATAGGTTTTTCTTGAAAATTTTAATTGCCGACCAACCTTATTTTGCGTTGTTTGACCCCGGGGCAACAATTTCAGCGGTAGGGCCAGCGGTAGCAGAAAAATTTAAAGACAAAATTGAGAATTTAGATTCCGAAATTGCAAGCGCCATTGGTGGGTCAACGAAAACAATGGGCAAATTAAGATTATGGTTAACGGTCGACGGTTTTGCACAGTCGTTTGAGTTGAAGGTGATTCAATCTTTGACTCAAGATATAATTTTGGGGGTAGATTTTTGCCGTGAAATGAATATGGATGTTCAACTTGGCAGGGGACTGTGGAGAGTGAACGGACAAGAGTGGCACGAATTTGCAAGCCGCCTCGATCAGCGTAGTGGGGGGGAAATTATGGGTGAATGTGCGGGTATTTGCGAGTTAACCCCCGGTCAGCGTAAGGAAGTTCAGCGGATAGTAGATGAGTTAGTGTTGCCACAGGGAAAAGAACATGGTATGACGAATCTCATCGAACATACAATTATCGTTAAAGAGGATAAGCCCGTTAAACATTTACCACGAAGAATGTCCCCAGTTATGTTAGAGTGGTTGATCAGCGAGGTAGAGAAACTGTTAGATCAGGGCATATTAGAGAGAACATGTAGTGAGTGGAATACTGCTCCTGTCATTGTGAGAAAAGGGGATGGTTCTTGGCGTTTATGTTTCGATTTTCGTGATTTAAATAAAATAATTTTAAAAGAGGCTTATCCAATACCGAGCATTGACGCCATCTTGGATAAGCTCCGAAAAGCTCGTTTTATTTCGAAAATCGATTTAAAAATGGCTTATCACCAAGTACCAATGGCGGAGGGGAGTAAAAAGTATACTGCGTTCTCAGTCCCGGGTTTAGGACAGTTTCAATTCAAAAGGATGCCGTTTGGGTTGACCAATGCCCCAAGAACGTTTCAGTGTTTGATTGATTCCTTATTTGGGCCTGAATTTGAGCCAGTTGTGTTCGGTTATTTAGACGATATTATTATTGTGAATGATAATTTCGAGGATCACATTAAATGGATCAGCGTAGTTTTGGGAAAATTGGCGTCAGCGGGGTTGGTTGTCAACCCAGAAAAATGCGAATTTGGGTGTTCGAGTGTGACGTATTTGGGGTATGTGCTCGATAGTAAAGGTCTGCGTACTAGCGAGGAGAAAATTGCGCCAGTCTTAGAATATCCTGCACCTACTAATATCAAACAATTAAGGAGATTTATAGGGATGGTAGGTTGGTATTCACGTTTTTTAGAAAAGGATAGCCATTTGAAAATTCCGTTGTTGCGGTTATTGCAAAAGGGAAGAGTGTGGGAGTGGAAAGAAGAACAGGAAGAAGCATTTCAAGCTTTGAAAATTAAACTAAGTTCAGCGCCAGTTTTAGCTCGACCGGATTTTTCGAGACCATTTACCATTCAATGTGATGCGAGCGATTACGCCATTGGTGCGGTGCTCACACAAGAGGCTGAGGATGGCGAACATCCTATTGTATATGTGAGCAAAGTCCTAACATTAGCGGAGAGAAATTATAGTGTAACTGAGAAGAAGTGTCTGGCTTTACTTTGGTCGATTAAAAAATTTCGTCCTTACGTGGAAGGGTATAAGTTCACTGTCATTACTGATCATAGTGCTCTCAAATGGTTGAGGAACTTAAAAGAGCCTTCCGGTCGTTTGGCAAGGTGGGCGTTAGAATTACAACAGTGGGATTTTAATATCGTTCACCGGCGAGGAATCCACCACCACGTGCCGGATGCATTGTCTCGGCTATACGAAAATGATTTTGAGTGTGCTGCGTTTGATTCGATCAGCGACCAGTGGTATATTAAACGCAAAGAATTAGTTGAAAAATTCCCTGAACGTTTTTTGGGTTGGCGAGTGGAAGAGGGACGTCTTTATAGACAACGTGAAGACCCCTTATTAGACCCGTTCAATGACCAAGCAGAAACTTGGAAATTAGTCGTGCCGAAGGAGTATCGTGAGCAAATTTTGAAGACAGCCCACGCAGAACTTTCCGCAGGCCATTTGGGGATAGATAAGACTTATAAGCGAGTAGCGAATGAATACTACTGGCAAGGGGTGTGGCATGACGTACAAGCGTACGTGAAGGCGTGTCCGGAATGCCAGCAGTTTAAAGTGTCGCAGAGCGGGCCAAGTGGGTTAATGGGTCAGCGTATAGTTGAAAGTCCATGGGTTCTCGTAGCGGCAGACTGCATGGAATTTCCCCCTAGTAAAAGTCAATGTAAATATTTAGTGGTTTTCCAAGATTTGTTTTCTCGGTGGATAGAAGTTAAGCCTTTACGGTCAGCGGATGGCAAAACGATTGCTCGAGCGTTCGAGGAATTAGTTTTGTTTAGGTGGGAAACTCCCCGTTTTCTTCTCACAGATAACGGAAAAGAATTTGATAATAATTTTTTAAATTCGACGTTAAAAGAATACGGAGTTAGACACTTAACAACCCCTCCATACCACCCCCAAGCAAATCCTGTCGAGCGCAGTAATGGAACCCTTAAGACAATGATTGCAACATTTGTGGGTAACGATCACCGAGAATGGGATAAACATGTACATGAGTTTAGACACGCTGTTAATACCGCAGTCCAAGCGACTATGAAAGTTTCCCCAGCCTTTTTAAATTATGGTCGTCAACCACAATTAGTGAAAAGTTTGCGAAGAGAGGTGGAAAAAAGAATATTAGTAGATAAAATTGAGCCGGAAGTTTGGTTAGATAGATTAAAAAGATTAGATGCGTTGCGGGATTTGGTTGCGCGTTTCATCGATAAAGAAAGAGAAAAGCAAACGCTGCACTATAATCGCAATAAACGAGTAGCAATGTTTAGCGTTAGCGATAAAGTTCTTTGGCGAGTTAATAAATTATCAAATGCGGCTCAGAAATTTTCTGCGAAATTGGCACCTAAGTATGATGGCCCTTACGAAATTAGTAAAAAATTGTCGGATAATGTTTATGAGTTAAAAACCGATAATAATCGTAGGGTGAATAAAGTGCATGTGTCTAATTTGAAACGTTTTGTGCCTCCTCGTTGTTGAGAGAATGATGAAAAATTTATTTATTTGTTTTGTTTTGTGTGTTTTTGTTATTGTGATTATAGCTCAAATAAATAGTGGATTGATGCCCAGTCATTCTGGACGATCAGCGACACAAAAGAGTGAGGAGAGGCGACCAAGAATCCGCAGTGTAGTGATCAAGAGGCGTGCAGGTTAGACCATGTGGCGTTCGTCTTGCGGTAGAAGGAGGGCGGCGCCGAAGAGTACTAGGAGAAGCAGGGCGACGTTATCCGATTTTCCTGAGGGGGCAGATTCCCCAACGAGAGACCCCATCTCGGTTTGGATCCAGCGAGCTCTGACGGAGAGGTCAGATACTTCCCCCCGGGTTGTGTCGGGATTGGAGATTGTGCGAGAGGAGGCGGTGGATTCTGTACCTGGGCCTGCTGCATTACCAGTGACTCCAACCCCGCAGAAGAAATTGGGGGCAATTTCTAAAATTAAAGGTCAGCGTGGTGTGAGTCAGGAGAGGAGAGTAGTGGTCAGAGAAGAGGTTGCGGCAATGAGCCTTGAGGAGAGAGAGAGTAGGGAGGCCGAGAGGGATTTAGAAGAGACCATACGTACAACGGAAAGGAGAGAGCGGCGAGAGTTAGATCGGCTGAGAGAGAGACAGCGAGCAGAAATGTCCAAGCGCAATACTAGTCCCCTCTCCAGTTGGGACTACGTCACTAGCACGGCTCGGCAGAGTGAGGAGGAGAAGAGCCCGAGTAAAGTCCGCCAGACGGACGAAGCTCGGCAATTGCCTCGACACCCCCCTCCTCCTACGTACCGATCCCCTTTAGAGGGATTGCATGACTATCCTCCCCGATCAGCGACGAGAGGTCGGAACTACGGTCAGCGTCCGCGTCCACCCTTACCTATTCGGCTCACGGGGCGCATGTTCTCGGGCCTCGACCCCATCCCTACGGATGAGAAACTTGACCCTCCTTTGGACGCTTGTTTCAATTGTTGGGCTTTTGGTCATGGTTTGCGGAAGTGCCCAAAACCCATGAGCACATTCTGCAAGAATTATGGAAGGTAGGATGTTATTTTGACAAATTGCCCAAGATGCGCGAGGGTAAATCAACTTCGTATGGAGCAACGTTTCGGAGCGAATCAGTATGCGGATTTCCGGGGTCAGAGGGAGAAGTATTATCATCTTCTCCATCGACAAAAGGTCAGCGCTGCACAGTCAGTGCCCAAGTTGATGGAGATAGCGGTATCATCCTCTAGTGCTGTCCCCTCTGACCCCTCCAATTTTCGGTCAGCGTTATCAGCGGAGTTCAGTGAGGAACCGGGAGCTTCAGTTCCAGTTCCAACCTCAGAAAAAAAATTAGTGTGGTGGAGGAATTAGGGCGTTTGGAACGCCTGGTAGCTGATTTGCCCCCGGAAATGGCAAGAGAAATTAAAATCCGTTTTTGGGAGGATTTGAAGAAGAGGGAACAGTAGATGGGAGATAAAATATAGTTTTTTCTTCTCTTCTAAGAATTCTCTAAGAATTATTAATTTATAATTCTTAAATTTGGCAAGGTTGCCCTTTTTTTGTTTTTTTTTTTGAGAATTTATTTTGTTTATTTTCTTCCACTACCAGCGATAATTTGTTTAATTTTTGTTATCGTGAGTTATGAATAAAGTTGAGTTAATACTTTATTTATTGTAATTTTGTTTCCTTATTATTTATAGTTTTTTTTTTGCAATGTTAACGGGGTTAACATCGGCCTAGTGGGGGAGATTGTAACGAAGTGAATCGTTAGGAGATATTTGAAATAGAGTTCAGCGTGTATGTGTGTTTGTAGTTGTTTTTCTGTCAGCAAGTTGGTCGTCGTTTCGTATGGAAACGTCGTTATTTTTCTTTTCGTTTCTTTCGTTCAGCGAGGTGACTCTCGTCAAGGTTTCTATCAAATGCCTTTGCGCATGATTGATAGTTTCGGAGAGTCACATGGTCAGCGGCCCTTTCCTAATTTCTTTAGATTTTGCATTGGAAGGAGATGACAAGGAGAGCGCAATTTAGGACTAATTGGGAATGAGAGAGAAGGATGATTTTTTGTACGTTCGCACCGGCTTCTTGGAGGAAAGCATCGTTTTTGGTTTTTCAGTGTTTCTTGAGGCGAGTTGTGAGCGAGTCGCGTTTTTGAATCTTGAGAAAGAGAGCGAGTATTGAGAAATTGAGAAACGTTTATTAAATTATTTTTAGTAATTTTATTAATTTTATCGTTGTAAATTTATTTAGTTAATAGTTCGTTTTGAATTAATAAATAGTTTAATTATTGTTCTTTAATTTCTGTGTGTTTATTTGGACTGCGTTTTTTGCCTTTTTTCCCGCCAAGCTACGAGTAGAGCGTCAATTCAACGAGTAAGTAACGGTTCAATTTTTAAAAAACAAGATCGAAGGTCGCTGCACCGCGATGTGATCTTCTCAGCGGGATTCCCCTTTTAATGAGTTACTTATTTCATTTGTAAAGAGTTAAATTGATAATTTGATGTTCAGCGTTTAAGTTATTGCATTTAGGGGAAAACGGTGCAAATTGATTATTTAGAGTTTTCGAATATTTAATTGAATTTCCCCTTTACACGTGACAGGAGGGATTGACAGTTCTACATCCCTGGTACCGGTGTTTATGCAATAGGTGCTGTCCTTTTTATTTCTTACGCTGATTAACGCTTCGCCGAGAAATACCATGGGACCCGTAGGAATCAGAGGTAAATACCCTTCCTTTAGATTATTGTTTGTAATTGGTAACGAAACTAATTGTTTGGACCGTGCTTTAATTGTTACTACTGTACGTTTTTGAGATTTTTGGAGTGGAAATTGCCCCGATTTATTTTTTAACATGTGTGTATTTAGATTAATAACCGAACCAGATAGGAAAGACATACCCAGCATGCCATCAAAGTCGACGGGAAATTCATCTGGAACTACTTGAAATGAGTAACAAAATTTGTTTATATTTAACGAAACTTCTCCCAATGTTTTAACCCCTTCTTTCGAGATTCCGTGTAAATCGTAAGTTACCTTTGCGTTTATTTTTGTTTGATCTGAAACGTTTTTTAGTTTTATGAGATTTAATTCCGCACCGGTGTCAACAAGAATTTTACCCTTCCCCTCTGTTAAACTTTTACTTATTAGGTCGACATTGGGTGAGTCTACCTTTCCTTATGCACTACATGTCAAAATTACTCTACGTATCGGTGTTGTATATTCTGAAAGCTCGTCATCACACCATTCAGACGAGCTTATTCCCCGTTTAAATCGTCAGTATTGTTTTCGCGATTCTGAGAAATTTTATTTAGTCGAGTTCTCCAAATGTCATAAACTAACAATTTTCAACTATTGTTCGATTTTCTGGTCTTAAAATAATCCTAATTAAATTTATAAGAAATTGCTATAACTGAATTTTCAATTTTCATTTCGCATAAATAATTATATTGACATAAACAAACAAATGGAATAAGTATTTTTTATATGAATAAAGTTTAGCCCACTAAAATCAAAGTAGTTATTTATTATTAGACACTTGAATTAACTTTTACAATTCTATGATTTGTGAAATTGTGCTTATAGAAACAAATAGACCATCCGTAATTTGTTAAAAACAATTATTAATTAAATTACAACAAAAATTAATTAAACCGATGACTTTTATTGATCCTCGTAAAAATCGTTACTCGGGGGTTTTCGGGGTTGCTGATTAAGAACCTAATGTCAGTTTTTAAAATTTTTCAAATTCAAAATGGCGGATCCAATATGGCCGACGATTTTAGAGAAACTTAACATATTCGTCTGAAAATCGTTACTCAGTGATTTTCTGTTTCGCTTATTACCAATCCGAGGTCAACTTTTTTCAAATTAACCATTGTTTTTACAATTTGTTTAAACAATTTAATTATGTTTTTAGTTCTACTACTATATTTATAGTTCATAGATGTATAAAAATAAATAAATAAATTTTAAATAATTTTTAATAATCATAATTAATTAATTAATTACAATTTATTATTATTATTATTAAATATTAGTTAGTTAAATAAATTAAATAAAAATAAATTAATAAATTATTAAAAAGTAAATTCAAAAACGTTTCAGTCCTCTGAAATTTCCGTATGCATTAAGTATACCGTATTTTAAATAATCTTAAACTATCTGATTTAAAAGTTGCGAAAATGGTGGTAACTTGTAAATTGTTAGTTCTAACTTTTCCTCTAGGTTAATAACTTATTTAACGTTTAAATATATTTTACAAAATCAAATTTAATAAATATCGAATAATTTTTTAAAAATTCATTTAATTAGATTCTTAATCAGCGACCTCAAAAACCTCCGGGTAACGATTTTTAGACGAATACGATAAGTTTTTTCAAAATTCGTCCGCCATATTGGATCCGCCATTTTGAATTTTGAAAAACTGACATTGGATTCTTAATCAGCAACCCCGTAAACCCCCGAGTAACCAATTTTATAAAAATCCATTTATTAATTTTTATGTTAATGTGAATTTTCTTGACACGATTTTAATTCTCTGGATAAATTGTTTATGAATAACCATAACTTTTGTAATTTTTAATATTTTGTCTGGCCACTTATGGATGTCTTTATTAGTACCATTAACTTGAAGTTAAAATACTTTTCAGACCTTAAATGAGAAAAAAATGTTGTGTCCAAATTTTCTTGATTTTCGTCCTTCGTTTGTAGAATCACCCATGTGTTATTTTTCAAATATTAATTACTTTCTCCATTTTCTTTAACAAGTAGTCCGTCATACTGGATCCGACATTTTAAATTTTCAAAATCTGACAACATATTTGTAATCAGCGACCCTGGAAACTTCTAAATAACAAATTTTAAGCGAATCCAATTAGTTTTCCAAATAGTTTTATTTACAGGCAGTGTCAATCAATTTTTATGCTTGACAACTGTTAAAAAATTATTTTTGATGGCTACCCAATGGGAAATTGCCAATACTCACCATTGGCTAAATAATGGACCAATATTGGCTGCCAACAGTTTTTTCTTGGTCAAACATTGGCAACTAATATCGGGCTATTATTGCCAAAGTCTTGGGATGATCACGACTTTGCCAAGCATTGGCAGCCAATATTGGATCACTATTGGCTGCCAAGGCAAATGCCGGACTTTCTAAGCCATTGTTATTCATTGGCAACAAAGATTGGAACAATATTAATGACCAATTATTCACCAATGCTTTAAAATTAAATTAATGCTTGGTTACCAATATTGAACCAACGTTTGAAATCAATATTTTACAAATACCAACACATAGCAAAAATTTTTCAAAAAAAAATTGAATTGCTAATCTAAAGAAAAAAAATAATTTAATTAGAACACTCTGTTAAAAACAAAATGTGATAAAAATCAGACAAAGACAAAATTTGTCTAAGTTTGAGAATGCAAGTGTCTCTTCTTATATAGAACTGGTAACACAACTTGCTAGTGAGTGAAAGAAGCTCTGGCGCACCCTGGTGTTCGATTTTGAAATGTCCCGCGCTGTTTTAAAGTATATGCTCGAAATTACTTTGGATAAGTGCCACCAGGGTGCACCAAAGTTTCTTCCTCTCGTTAGCAAGTTGTGTTACCAGTTCTATAAGAGACGCTTGCATTCTCAAACGTAGACAAATATTATCTTTGTCTGATTGTTATCACATTCTGTTTTTAACAGAGTGTTCCAATTAAATTAATTATTTTTTTCTTTAGATTAGTAATTTAATTTTTTTTTTGAAAAATTTTTGCTATATGTTGGTATTTGTAAAATATTGATTTTAAACGTTGGTTCAGTATTGGTAACCAATAAATAACCAAGCATTAATTTAATTTTAAAGCATTGGTGAATAATTGGTCATTAATATTGTTCCAATCTTTGTTGCCAATGAATAAAAATGGCTTAGAAAGTCCGGCATTTGTTATTATTGCACCATCATTGGTACTGCTGGCTCCCAATATAGGACCATTATTGCGCCAATGGTTAATTTATCATTGGGTAATTTAGTTCGTTGCTAGCAATATCACTATATCTTTGTAAAGTAGAGGGTTTAAGCTTTTATTTGACTCCTATGACAAGTATCTAGCACGTCGGATTTACCCGGTAGAAATTTTCAAAAACTGCGAAAAACATGATTTTTAAAAATTTACCCCCACTTTTCTCAAAATCCTGATGTGATGGAAGGTTTTCGTTGCCAGATTCGGATTTAGCGCACCAAATACTGCGAAAAATGACTTCTCGATGGGTCATTCCAGTGAAAACCGTCTAAAGCTGGTTGCTCGATGATTTTGAAAAATTCTGTAATCTATATATGTGACACAGGCAGTTAAAAGGGACCTACGATCCGAAAAACAGATTTTGAGAAAAACCACTTTAAAGTTTAGCAAGTGCAAAAATCAGCAACTCCAAAAACCCCCGAGTAACGAATTTTAAACGAATCCGATCAATTTTTAAAAAAGTCATCCCCCATATTGGATCCGCCATTTTGAATTTTTAAAAACTAACATGATATTCGTAATCAGCGACCCTACAAACCCCCGAGTAACGATTTTCAAGCGAATCTGATCAATTTTTAAAAAAGTCATCCGCCATATTGGATCCGCCATTTTGAATTTTCAAAAACTAACAATGCGTTGGAAAGAGCGGCCTATTTACTATAATAATCAATAAAAAAATGAAAATCGATTTTTTCAGACCGTAGGTCCCTTTTAACTGTTCGTGTCACATATATAAAATCAGACTTTTGTCTGTACATTGCTCAGAACTTTAAATTTCGCACATAATTATTCGTTTTGAGCATCAAGGATTCCAAATATACCAATAAAAAATTTCGTGTATGTATGTATGTATGGATGTATGTATGTATGTATGTGTGTATGTATGTATGTCCCAGAATCTTCGTTCGCGCATTACTTAAAAACGGCTAAACCGTTTGAAACCAAATTTAGCAGAATGTTAGACCTTGGGCCAAGGAAGGTTTATAAATTTACAGATTTAAAAAATATTAATTAGAACGGGAGATATTCAATTTTTTCAAATAATTAAAAAATCAAACATTTTCAAATTTTACATTTTTTTACAAATGCTTTAAAACTTTTTATAATTGAGTATAACATGTTATTTAGTCACATTTTAGAATAGTTTTGCCAAAAATAATGTCCTATAACTCAGATGTAAGTATAAAAATGTTTTCAAAAAATCAAAAATTTTCAAATTTTACATTTTTTTAAAAATGCTTTTAAACTTTCTACAATTGAGTATTACATGCTATTTAATTAAATTTTAGCATAATTTTTCCAAAAATACTGTTATTTAGTCATATTTTAGCATAATTTTGCAAAAAATAGTGTCCTGTAACTAATATTTAAGTATAAAAATGTTTTCAAAAAATTTTTAAAATCGCAAATTTCCAAAGTTTACATTTTTTAATGAATTGTTTTTAAACTTTGTATAATTAAGTAGTACATGTTATTTAGGCACATTTTAGCATATTTTGCACAAAAAATCCTATGACTAAGATGTAAGTATAAAAATATTTTCGATATTAAAAAGTCGAAAAAATTATAATTGTTATTAATTACTATCAAGCTTAATTCATACAACAAAATCTCATTCACCATGGAACGAACTCGAAGACAACAAGAAATCTATCAATAAGTCAAATTACAACTTCAAACCCGTTTACGACAAGGAGAAACAAATTTGAAAATTCGCCACGTCAACGGAACCCCGAAGATTGTGTCAACATCAACAACAACTCCAAACCCATCTACCTCTAACATATAAATATTTTTTATCAAAACGTTTGAGGACTGAACTCTAAATTTTTTCAAGTGAACAATTTTTAAGATTTTAATTTTTTTAATATTATTGCTCTAACTGAAACTTGGTTTAACGTCAAGTGAATCTTGATTCATTCTTTTCCTTGCACTCTTTCAATATTTTTCGAGATGAACGCACAAATCGCCGCGGAGGAGGCGTACTTTTAGCTATCTCTCCTTCCATTCAAGTTCAACCCTTACCCAGTGGGCACAGGGACGTTTAAAAGACGTCTTAAAGACGTCCCTTTTTGTCCGCGGACGATTCGGGGACAATGATGGCAATGTCTCTGAGTCATCAAAAAGACAACTAAAAGACGTCTAAAAGACGTTCTATGTCTTGTCCAAAAGACGTCTAAAAGACATAAGAAAGGACGTCTTAAAGACGTCTTTTGGACGTCCTTTTTACATTCCTTCAGATCTTAAATAAACATTTCTTTTTTAACATTTTCTAAGTTGAAATTCAGTAATATTGCACGGAAAAAATCTTGGGTGACGTGCCGTTCCAAGTAGACCGAAAATGTACGAATGCGATACGCCTTTAGTTTAGAGGGGCTGCATTTCCAACTTGGGCGTGCTGAACGCCCAAGATGCGGCTATTGCAGTCCCAAGGTTTTGAGTCTCAAATCTTGATTTTTTCCGTGTGTATTACATTTATTTTAAGTTTAATTTTATTTTTTTTAAATGTGGAGAAATAATGAAAAAATTCCTACGAAGCTGGGATCGAACTAATTATACTTTTATATATACCTCCCTCTACATCCACACAAAATTTTAAGACGCATGCTTATTCTCGAAATCTTTTTTGACCAAATAGTTATTTGATATAAAACTACTAACCATGAAATTCACATAATATGCACATTATTTGACTTAAATTTCATTGGACACAAAAACCATTTAACATAAATATCATTTGTCATAGAATTCATTAAACAGAAATATCAGATAACTTAAAACTCAGATAACTTAATTCCCATTTGACATAAAAATTATGTAACATAAATTTCTATTGACATAAAAATCATTTAACATAAATTTCTTTTGATATAAAATTCATTTAACGTAAATTTGATTTGTTATAAAATTCATTTGACATCAATTTCATTTGTCATAAATGTCATTTAACGTAATTCTCATTTGACATAAAATTTACTTGACATAAATTTCATTTGATAAATCCCATTTAATATAATTCTCAATTGACATAAAGTTCACTTGATATAAATTTAATTTGACGGATAAATTATTACACATAATTTTCATTTGATATAAAATTCAGTTGTCATAGATTTTATTTTACATAAAGATCATTTAACATGGAAATATAGGCGCTAATTTCAAAATTGGTGAATCACAATGTTGTTGATAATATCTAATTGGTTACTTTTAAAATTCGCGCCGATATTGTTATGTAAAATGTAATTTGTGTAAAATGATTTTTATGTTAAATGAGAATTTTGTTGAATGACTTTTATGACAAATGAGAATTGTGTTAAATGTCTTTTATGTCAAATGAACTTTATGTCAAATGAAAATTATGTTAAATGGGATTTATGCCAAATGAAATTTATGTCAAGTAAATTTTATGCCAAATGAGAATTATGTTAAATGGAATTTATGCTATATGAAATTTATATAAATTTAATTTTACGTTAAATAATACATATGTTAAATGATATTCACGTCAAATGAAGTTTATGTCAAGCTAATTTTATCTCTAATGATATTTATGTCAAATGAGAATTACGTTAAATGACATTTATGCCAAATGAAATTGATGTCAAATGAATTTTATAACAAATAAAATTTACGTTAAATGAAGTTTATGTCAAAAGAAATTTATGTTAAATGATTTTTATATCAATAGAAATTTATGTTACATAATTTTTATGTCAAATGGGAATTAAGTTATCTGAGTTTTATGCAACATAATATTTCTGTTTAATGAATTCTATGACAAATGATATTTATGTTAAATGGTTTTTGTGTCCAATGAAATTTATGTCAAATAATGTGCATATTATGTAAATTTCAAGTTAAGTAGTTTTATAATAAATAACTATTTGGTCAAAAAATGATTTCGGGAATAAGCATGCGTCAGCAATTTAACGACATTAAAAATATCACAGGTAATATTCTAGACCTAGTTCTAGGCAATTGCTTCGTGTCTGTCCTTAAGGCTCCTCACCCTATTGTTCCTCCTGATAAGTATCATCCACCCTTATCCATAACACTATCCAAACATGACATCGTTCCACTAATCACAACACCTTTTTCCACTTTATTCACATCATCTTCTCGACTTAATTTTAAACAAGGCGACTACTCTGCACTTTACGCGGATTTTTGCCATTTGGATTTTTCGTCTCTTTTACAAAACACCTCTATCAACAAAAATGCATCCACAATCACTGACGTTTTCTCCACATATATGTCTCAACATATCCCAACTTTTTCTACCTGAAAACATGAATTTTAACAATCAAGACATCCACTGTTTCCAAACCATTGTTGACCAATTTAGCAACTATTTCCTGTCTGTTTATAACCCTTCCACATTGCCACATAATACTCCCACCGTCAAATCCACACTTTCTCTCCACTTTCAACTTCAAAGTATAGATATAAACAATGCTATAAAATCCCTAAAACCATCCTTTATCTCTGGAGTTGATTCTGTACCTTCCTTCTTATTAAAAGACCTTAGACCAATCATTACTAACCTTTTCCTACAAATATTTAACCATATCTTAATTGCGAAACATTTTCTGGACTGTTGGAAAATTACTAAAGTTGTCCCTATTTTTAAATCTGACAACATCCACCAAATAACGAATTATCGTCCTATATCCGTTATTACAAACTTTGCAAAAGTCTTCGAAAAGTCAATTATTAGTACCTTAAATTGCGCCTTAATTTCCACAATTTCTCCAAACCAACACGAAAGCATGCCGAAACGATCAACAATTACCAACCTTGCACATTTCACTCAGACTCTTTTCAAATCTTTTGACCAAAATTTGCAAGTCGACGTGATCTACACTGACTTTTCTAAGGCTTTTGACAAGGTTGACCACGAACTTCTTTTTCAAAAACTCAACCTACTCGATTTACCCCAAAACCTGATTTCTACTTTACAGTTTTACCTCACCAATCGACCTAATATTGTCCAATATGAAGGTTTCTCCTCTAAACCTTTTATCGACACGTCTGGCGTTCAGGGATTTTCAGTAGGGGCATGGCTCCGTACTTGGATGCCCCCTCATCATCCTCTACATTAATGACGTCACACAATATCTACAAGTGGAAAACCTTTTATTTGTTGACGACCTTAAACTTTTTACCATAATCAGAGACAAAAATGACAAAAAAAATCTTCAAAAGAGTTTAAATATACTTTCTAACTGGTGCTTAATCAATAAGCTTCCCCTTAATCCCTCGAAGTGCAGTGTGGTCTCTTTTTCTAAATCTAGGTCTCCTCTCATTTTTGAATACAAAATAAACAAACAAATCATTTCACGCAAAGATGAGATACGAGACCTAGGTGTCATTTTTACAAACAACATGAAGTTCTTTCCTCATTACAAATCTATTTCCTCCTCTGCATCCCAAACACTAGGAATGATTTTCCATAATACGAAACACTTCAACAACATACATATCCTCACTATTCTTTCTGACACTCTCGTAATCTCGAAACTTGTATACGCTTCTTTAATTTGTGACCCCTATTTCCAAAAAGACATAGACTACCTTGAGAAAATCCAAAAAAGATTTTTGAAATATTGTTACTTCCTAAAACACCATACTTATCCTTCTCAAGGATACGACTACCTTGAACTCTGCAAGGAATTCAACACTTTAACCCTGGATGATCGACGGAAAATTATAAAATGTAAATTTATATTTGGATTTATTAATAATATTATTGATTCTCCCTTTTTACTCAAACTACTTTCTTTTAAAGTTCCACGTCTATCCGCCAGGTCAACCGAACCCCTTGTGCCTTATAAACCTTCGACTTCCACTGGTTACCGTTCTCCACTACACCGCACTACCAATATTTTTAACACAATTTTTTCTGATAACTTTAACATCGACATATTTAACACCAATCAACCCAAGATTAACACTTACATGAAACACTATTTTATATTTTTAAGAGACTCGTTATAATTTTTTTGTCCGCGGACAATGATGGTAATGTCTTTGAGTCATCACAAAGACAACTAAAAGACGTCTAAAAGACGTTCTATGTCTGCTCCAAAAGACATAAGAAAGGACGTCTAAAGTACGTCTTAAAGACGTCTTTCGGACGTCTAAAAGACATAAAAGGGACGTCTAAAAGACGTCTTTAAGACGTCTTTTGGACGTCCTTTTTACATTCCTTCAGATCTTAAATAAACATTTCTTTTATAACATTTTCTAAGTTAAAACTCAGTAATATTGTATTAAATTTATTTTAAGTTTAATTTTATTTTTTCTAAAATGTGGAGAAATAATGAAAAAATTCCTACGAAGTTGGGATCGAACTCGGATACCTTAGGCTTGAAACACATCAACCTCTACAAAGTTAACGATCTCATTTGTCAATGAAATGAATTTAACTTAGAAAAATTCCAATGAATTTTACATTCATGAATTTTTAAGTCCAATTTGAACTTAGAAAATAATAGTTTCTATTTATTGAAATTTTTCTATTTTCAAATGTTGAATGAAAAAGACGTCTTTTAGACATCTTAAATACATCTAATGGCCAAGACATAGAACATGTATAGGACGTCTTTAAGATGTCTTAAAGACGTCTTTTTGCACAAGTCCAAAAGACGTCCGCAAAAAGACATTCTTAGGACGTCTTTTGAACAAGTGTGCCCACTGGGTTAATGCCCTTCATGATCCATGTGATTAAGGGCTATGTATTTTCCAAATAAAAAAATAAATAAATAAAAAATGATACTGTTATTTACATGGGATTTGGTTTAGGATTTGACTGGGACAAACATGCAGGATTTCATGTGGGATTTGATATAGTTTTATGCATAGACAAACTGTTCAAATCTCCTATGATTATTCCTATCTAAAATCCTGTCTCAATTTCCCACATGGTAAACCACGTGGTTTTCTTCATGGAAGTAGGGTTTTACATGGTTTTTGACATAGGATCCCATGTGGTTTCCCATATGGGGATTTTCAATAGGGTATTTCTTATTGACCCTTATGAAAATTAATCATATACTTCGATATAGATTCTCTTCCCTATGTAAGTAAAATTTGTAACAATACACACAGTAATGCAGCTAACGGTAAACCAATAATTATTTACCTACGTTTAATATGTGTCTTTTGTTCTACTTATTGATTCCATTTAAGCACATAATAGAAAAATATCAAAGGGAACACTTAAAAGGGTTGAAAATAATCGAAGACAAAATGTCTTTAGACATACGGTTAGTTAGTCGAAAATAATTTTGCAATAGGTTTCATATTTCTCTTCGAATTAAAGTTTATAATTGACACAAATTATAATAAAAGCTAATAAATTATAATGTATTCCTTAATAAACCTTAATTTTAAAGAATGAAAATACCAAGATGGTAATATTAACAGAATGATAACGAAATCCATTTGTTTATTTATTACTTCATACTAAATACATTTTAAATACTTATACTAATTAATTATTAAATTATAAAAGAAAAAAATTAATTTTTTACATATTTATATCATAAGAACTATGAATTCTTTTTCCGAAGAAGTGTGAACATTGAATACGACATTTGAATGATCTGTAAGAATAAATTATTGAAAAAAATATTTAACATGATTTGAAGAAAAGAATTTCATTTTCAACAAAACATTTTTGATTAGAAAAAAAAATTTACTCACTGACATAAATGTTGGAACTGTCAAACTAATAAGAAACTTGGATAAAATGAGTGGCTTTTGCGTTCTCAGCATAACAATATGCAAAGTACGTCTAAAACGAGAATGAAGTTTCCACCAACTTCCCATATAAATTGCACCTGCCAGTGTTTCGTTCTAAACAATATTAATCAATTTAATAATTTTATTTAAGAACCGTTTTTTAATAATATTGATGATACTTAGTAAAAGGCCTCTAAATACTATTATCAATATTAATATTTAATTAATTATTATTAATGAAAAAAATTATTATAAATAAAATTGCAAACAAAAATAAAAAAACCAATTAACTACCAATAATATGGATTTTATAAACAATTATGATATGTATAAATTATAAAACTATGGTAAACATTAATTTCAATAAGGTAATAAGTATTTTATCATTATTAACTTAAGCAGTCTCTTACGAAATAAATAAGAATTTATCGTTCTAACAGTTGTTTTATAAATGCTCGTATAAATAATTTTTTGTAAGAAACTGAAAATTTTATATTTATGATATTTATATATTCAGTGTAAACCTTAAATTTTTATTTTTCTATAAAATATATAATTGTAAAGATTCAGATTTTAATCAGTTCTTATTTTTTTAAATTTATTACCAAACACGTGCAGTGACTGGGTCATTTATCTGATAAGGAATGAAAATGAAATAGAAAAATTAAATATCTCACTTGAAGATATAGTTCATTCCCTTGCCAAGTGTAGATAAAAATTTGATATATCATACACAAAGAATAAGCACTATTGCCTATTATTTCTATTGGATTAAAGTGGGTCATCTTTAAAAGAAAATATTTTCGATTAATTTTTAAATTGTTAAATTTAAATTTGTATTTATTAATTTCTAATCTTTTTTGAAGTAATAAATATTTATTAATTTTTGTATTTTTTGAAGTAATAAATATTTATTAATTTTTGTATTTTTTGAAGTAATAAATATTTATTAATTTTTGTATTTTTTGTATTAGTTAATTTTCTTTAATTTTGGTATTAATGAATTTTTATTAATTTATGAATTAAGATAAATATACATGAAATATCAATCTTCCAAGTCAAAATTGTAACATTGTAAAAAAAATTGACCAAAAGATTCAGAGTTATAAGCAATTTAAAAAAAAATGTTCTCAGAGTTGGTCATAGTAGCTAGAGTTGGGCCATTGTAGAAAATTAATAAAATATTTAGGTAAATGATTAAAAATGACCTTCAAATGATAGAATGACACTTAGGAATGAGAAAAGGAACCATGAAATTAAAATAAAATTCCATATTATGCATTTTCATATAACTTTAGATAATTTAATCCTCATAAACGAAATCCAAAATTGAAAACATTAAAAAAAGTTACCAAAAAATTTGTTTTCCTGTCTTTCCAATGGAAATGAAGTTTTTAACACCTCTTTAAGTAAAAAAATAAATTTCTGTTGCAAGTACGCTTTGTAATTGCAAAATTTCCCTTATGGCCCAACTCTGACTCACGCGTCGTTTTGCGTCATAGGGGCTCAGAACAAAAACGCGTGACACAAACACCAAAATATTTTACACATTTTTACATATCATCTGAATAAACAATTTCTGTAAACTTATTTTGTCTTTGGCACATTTCTTCTACATGTAGATCTCTTTTTTTGACAACACAAAAATGTTTTTGCTGAGCCTATATCATAAATTGGTTCTATAGTCAAGTATAGGTTCGTATACTTAACTGCGACTCATATGAAAAGATGGCTGACACTTAGTAGCAAGGATTTACGTACAAAGATAGGTGGCGCTAGTGTGATAAAATGAAATAAACGCGGTGGCCCAACCCTAAACCACGTCCAACTCTGAAAACTCTCCCCTACAATTATTATTTAGAGTAGAACGGGATGAAATAGCCATGGTGCAAAAAAGCCATTTGTATTTGAAAACTATTAAACCGATTTATCAACTATTTAGAATATAAATACTATCAGTTAATACGCAACTTTTGATACTAGTTTGGATGTTGTACCTATATTAATATAATTTTTACCCTACTGAAAAAAACACATGTAAAAACACGTGTATTTACACATGTAAAAACACGTGTATTTACACATGTATTTACAAATGTTATAATACATACGAATTTGAAACAAGATTTAGACGTGTATTTACACATGTATTTACACATGTATTTAAAATTTTTCAATATTTATATATACAAAAAAATGCATAGGTTTTTTGCTTACTGATGCATGTATTTATACGTGTATTTACACGTATAAATATACGTGTATTTACACATGTATTTATACGTGTATTTTTTAAACTTAATAAAATTTAAATTGCTTTTTTATTTCTTTCTTAGTATAAATCATTGTTTAAACAATTTATCTTTTTAATAATTTATTCATAACATTTCTCAATACATAAAATACGACGATTATCAATATATTACACTAGTATTAATCAAATTTAAACGACATTTAACATAAACAATAACTGTCGAAAATTTTTTTTGTTATATAATATTTATTATTAATCTTATGATGCATTCTTTATTAGTTTAAACAGTTTATTATTGTTAATGTATAACATTTTTCTCTTAACACTTAGAGTGTTGCAGTTTTTTTGTAATTACAAAATTAGTTGTGGGAAGGACAGATTTTTTATCAATTATTCGAGGTGACTGTTTTTTGTGTTCATGTATGGAAAAAATTTGACCAGAACGATTCCTAAAGCTTTTTTTCGTCCCCTTTCAGAATTCGACATTTAAATTGCAAAAAAATAAAATTTGTAAAAGTTGTGGCCATTTTTTTGACAAAAAACACGAAGTTTTTGCAGTTTTTTGTAAAATAAATATTTTTTTCTAAGGCTGCAAGTTAAATTATAAGCTGCTAACCTACAAATATCGCGTCCGCAATACCCAAGCTTTACAAATATGAAACGTTTTTTAAAAAATTTCAAGATGGCGGTTTTAAAATGGCGCTGGAAGGAATCTTTGTAAATTAATTCATAATTTTATGTACGAAAACAAAAATTTTTTGATTTTATTGCCACTTATCATCCGAATGTTTTTGGGTTCGCTGATGACGAATCTGATGTTCGTTTTTCAAAATTCAAAATAGCGGATCCAATATGGCGGATGAAAAAATAAAAAATTTATCGGATTGACATAAAAATCATAATCTATAGGTTTTTGGGGTTGCTGATTGCGGAAAGAAATATGTATCTCGATGGTTTCTGCGGTCGCCGATTACTAATCTGATGTCGGGGTGTTAAAATTTAAAATGGCGAATCCAACATGTTGGACAAAGTTTTTAACAATTCGCTGTTGTCAACTAAAACACGTTACTATGGGCTGTCTATGGTCGCTAAAAACAAATATGATGTCCGTTTTTAGAAATTTAACATTACGGTTCTAATTAGGTGTCTGGATTTTTAAAAATTAATTAATTTTATTAATTAATTTTTTTATTAATTAATTTTATTAATTAATTAACTTGCAATTAAACCAATTTTTATAGTTAAACTAAAAAGTCAGTAGTACAGAAGACATTATCGAAGTACATGTGATAATTAAGCTACTTTTTGGGACAAGTCAAGAGAAGTAAACTCTGTTTTACTTTCAGTACTACCTTACTTCTGCGAACATATTTACTAAATATACTATAATGATGATATCCCCTTTTGGAAATTTGTTATATTAAAAGTAAGTAAAAATTTCGATCCGTGGAAGGTAAATAATGATGATAAACCAAGTCATCGATTATTTCTTTCCAATCTAATAAGTTTTTAAATACTTTATCTGCGATATTGAATTTCGAAAAACGGATATTATATTTGTAATCAGCGACTCCAAACATCCCCAAGTAACAAGTTATAAGAAAATTATATGGATTTTCTAACAATTCGTTTGACATATTGAACCCGCCATTTAAAATTTTTAAAACCCGACATCAAATTCGTAACAATTGACCCAAGAAACCCCTAAATTATGATTTTTATGACAATCCGCAAAAATTGTTAAATTCTTATCCGCCATATTGAAGCCGCCATTTTGAATTTCGAAAACGGACATCAGATTCGTAATAAACGACCCCAAAAATCCCTAGAATATGATTTTTATGTCAATCCAATAAATTTTTTAATTTTTCGTGCGTCATATTGGATCCGCCATTTTTAATTTTTAAAAACTGATACCAGATTCGTAATCAGTGACCCCAAAAACCACCGAGTAACGATTTTTAAGCGAATTCACTAAAAAGAAAAATGCGTGACTTAAAGGGTTAAATGAATTAAAGCATCGAAAACGAAATATTAAAAGTTAAGAAACTGGAGGTAAATAAATTAGAAGTCTTTAATTTTAATTTTGCGAATTCAACTCCTATGTTTAAATCAAAAGAAGTAGTTAAAAGAAGTTAAAATTAACTTCCAAATGAATTACAGTATATTAAGCAACAAGGTACAAAAAGGCAGCCATTTATTTACGGTGATTTTTGTGACATTAAGGTACACTCTCACCTCTACTGCCTGCCTGCGCAGGCAGGCGCCATAAGAGTGAGAGAGAGAAAACATTTAATTTGAATTTTCTGACTTTCTTACTCTTATGTGTTACCATGTCAACCTGCAGGCAGGCAGTAGGAGCTGTGCTAGCGCCTTTAGTGGAGGTCGAGGGCGGCCCTAGACCGTAACGAGTTAAGGGGCTTGTATACCTCCTCCGTTCTGAGTATATTCAGAAACGTCCAGCGTTTTGATTGGCTATGCTCATAGAGAATTTCCAAAACATTAAATTTTTTGGAAATTCTCTATGAGCATAGCCAATCAAAACGCTGGACGTTTCTGATATACTTAGAACGGAGGAGGTATACAAGCCCCTTTATACAAAAATCATCGTAAATAAATTGAGCACCTGGATCGTAGAAGGGCACGTAAATTTTTCTCGGCCGAAATCGAAATCCCCTGGACACTCAAAATTCAATTTCTGAATTTTAATATTTTAAATACACATCCTTATAGAAAATTTCATTGCGCATCTTTTTTTCTTATGAAATTTTTTTGTATCTATTACCGTTTTTGAAATATTTGAGAAAAATTGATTTTTTGAAAACTGCAAATTTAATGACATTTTTCACTTCAACTCGCGACAATTCAGATGATTTAAAATATGTTTCAATGTACCAAAAAAGAAAATACGTCTAAAGATATTCTACGAATGATAAAAAAGGAAAAAAGTTATTTTCTTTATAAACAAAATTGTTAATTTTTTTCTTTATTAATGTAAAAAACATAAAATACAATCTTCACGGCTCTCGTTTAACGGGCGAATTTTAAGTAACGAAGAACTTTCAGTGAGAAAGTTGTTCATTATGGACCAAAGAAGTTTTATGGAAAATCACAGGGTTAATAATTAATTAGTGTTGAAATGGTGAATGTTTAAAGTTGATACCGTCCGAACGTGCGGCACGCGCAATAAGTCCATAACCTATGAAACAACACTCCCAAGCCTCCCAAGCACCTGTGGCGAGTGACGCGTGATACACATTCGGACGGTATCAACTTTAAACATTCACCATTTCAACACTAATTAATTATTAACCCTGTGATTTTCCAGAAAACTTCTTTGGTCCATAATGAACAACTTTCTCACTGAAAGTTTTTTGTTACTTAAAATTCGCCCGTTAAACGAGAGCCGTGAAGATTGTATTTTATGTTTTTTACATTAATAAAGAAAAAAATTAACAATTTTGTTTATAAAGAAAATAACTTTTTTTCTTTTTTGTCATTCGTAGAATATCTTTAGACGTATTTTCTTTTTTGGTACATTGAAAAATATTTAAAATCATCTGAATTGTCGCGAGTTGAAGTGAAAAATGTCATTAAATTTGCAGTTTTCAAAAAATCAATTTTTCTCAAATATTTCGAAAACGGTAATAGATACAAAAAAATTTCATAAGAAAAAAGATGCGCAATGAAATTTTCTATAAGGATGTGTATTTAAAATATTAAAATTCAGAAATTGAATTTTGAGTGTCCAGGGGATTTCGATTTCGGCTGTGAAAAATTTACGTGCCCTTCTACGATCCAGGTGCTCAATTGTCATCCTTGTGTTAGTTACGATATTTTTTATTCCAAAGGCACAAAAGTGTCGATTTCAGGTAGCAGACGACAGGAAGTAAAAGTCATTAATTTGTTCCACTTTTATGAAAATTGTGGCCTTTTTTTCATGGGCAAAAGTAACGCATGGGACCAGATGTTTTTTTTTGCCCATGGGAAAAAAATGTTGCCATTTTCATTCAAGTGGGCAAATGAATGGCTTTTAGTTCCAGTCGGCTGCTGTCTAAAAGCGCCTATTTTGTACCTGAGGTATGAAAAATATTTTGTTTAAAATTTTTTAAAATGAAATATCCCGCATAGATATTGACATGACCCTCAGGTGATACAGTGTGCTATTTGAATATTTCTTTTAATTTTGCAATTAATTTAGCTGAGTAAGAATGTAACATTGAACAGTGCATGTTTCAATTAAATTGTGTGTAAAGTAAAAATAAATTTCATTTCTATAAATAATTGCTGAATTATTAAATTCATAAACTTTACGTTATACTATTCAGCTTAGTTTGCAGTTTGAAAAATTGTTATTGGACTGAATCCATTTCAAATCTGGCAGGTCGACTAACTTCAAATTATAGATTTAGCTGTCGCTAATAATAATATATGCTAATAATAATATATGCCGTTTTTTATTTAATAATAACTTTTGGATCTCTGTTGGTTAAAATTCAATTTTTTAATTTCTAAGCTCCAAATTTATCAAAAAAAAATTATAAGTCTCGAACTACTCAAATATATAATCTAATGTTTAATTTGCATAAGTATTTTTTATGACAAGAAGGACAGTTATTGTTTACGTTAAATTTCGTTTAAATTTGATTAATACTAATTATGAAAAATATAAATGGTTTATACAATGATTTATACTAAGAAAGAAATGAAAAAGCAATTTAAATTTTATTAAGTTTAAAAAATACACGTATAAATACATGTGTAAATACACGTATATTTATATGTGTAAATACACGTATAAATACATGCATCAGTAAGCAAAAAACCTATGCATTTTTTTGTATATATAAATATTGAAAAATTTTAAATACATGTGTAAATACATGTGTAAATACACGTCTAAATCTTGTTTCAAATTCGTATGTATTATAACATTTGTAAATACATGTGTAAATACACGTGTTTTTACATGTGTAAATACACGTGTTTTTACATGTGTTTTTTTTCAGTAGGGTATTGTAATTTTAATTTTTGAGTTGCTCTGCGTATAATATTTCAATGAACTTTTTGAACATATTACAACCTGTTTAAGTGAACGGGTAGTAAAAGTAAATGTTTTTACATAAGGAGAAAACTATACTCAAAACGTATACAATGTTAATTTTTGGAAATTGAACTGAATTTAAAATTTATTTTAGCTTTTAGAAAAACTAGTCTTGGGGGTGAAAAAGCCAGGAACAAATGCCATTGAATATTATGTGAAATTCATTTGTTTTCTATTTAAACAAACCTTCTAATTTTACAAAATTTTCGCGTGTTTACTTAATAAAATTAATTAAACACGACGAAAAAATAGTATAAAGTGCGTTAAAAATAACGAAAAAACAGTTGCAACAAAATATGGCATCTGTGGTAGAATTTAAGGAAGACTTTAAAAAAGGTACAAAAACTTGGCAGTGTAAATCGAAAACAGGTAAACTTAACATAATATTCAATTTTCCTTGATAGAAGCTCTTTAAAATTTATTAAAATATTTTAAAAATAAGATTATTTGTCATGTAAATAAATGAAAACTATAAAAATACCAAAATTATAACATATTTTGATAAAATCGCGAGGTGGCTTTCTCTCTCCACCAGGTGGTACAAAAAAGCCATTTGCAGAGGTTTCGTAAAACTCTTGTTTGAATATTTGAATATTGGTGCGAATAGCGGCCACATGCTTTAGGGAGTATGTGCTGTGCTTGAGACCGTGTTGCAAGACCCCCATCTACATGTCTTTACGTCTACGTCTTTTTTATATACAATGTTCAAGTGCACGTTCACATCTCTTTGTATTTGCTTTACTTTTGTATTATTCTGTAATCACATTATTATAAATAAATAACAAGTATTCATTTAAACATGGCGCAGTACATAAGATGATAATATAACAATTTATCGAACACAAGTTTAAGTGTAAAAGTGTATTCTGCAATATAACCTAAAAACAAAATGGCAAATGTATTGGGAGGTCCTGTAAAATTACCACCTGATTTTGATCTTCAAGGGCAGAATGCTGCAGCAGAATGGAAATTCTGGAAAACCACTTTTGAAGATTATTTAGTAGCAACAGGACAACATGAATCAACAGATATAGTTAAACTGTCAATTTTAAGAAATATTATCGGCATAGATGCTGCTAGAACAATGTCGACCTTTGCTATACCAGATAATGAAACGAAGAAGTATAAATCTATGTTAGAAAAATAGAGAAATATGTGAGTCCTCGAGTCAACGAATGTTTCGAAAGATATACATTTCTGAAAAGAATCCAAAAAGAAGGTGAACCATTTGAACATTTTCTGACAGATTGTCGACATCTTGTAAAAAGTTGCAACTACAACACGATTGATCCCAACGAGTCAAATGAAGATAAAGCATTACGAGGTAAAATTGTAATGGGAATCAAGGATCCAACAACTCGCGAGGCTCTTCTACGAATAGACCAGTTATCTATGGACAAGGCTGTCAACTTTTGTCGAACGAGTGAACAAAGTAAACAACAAAGCATGCGATTTCAAGAAGAAGAAGCCGAAATAAATTATATAAAGAAACAAAATTCAGGTAAAAACAAACAAACAAATTATAAAAAAAACTCGAATGTCGAACAAAAAAGAACATTAGATTGTAGACGATGTAATATGACACACGGACCCAGGGAATGTCTTGTTTTAAAAAAAAATGTAATAAGTGAGGGTTACTAAATCATTTCGCGATTGCATGTAAAGTAAAAAAAAATACAAAATATTGAGCACGACGAAAATAGTAGTAGTGACGAAGATTTATTCGTTAACAATGTGAATATCAAAAAGAAAGAAGTAGAGATTAATTCAGTAAATACGTGGAACGAATCGATAATAATAGAAGACCGAAAATTTAAAGTTAGGTTAGATACTGGAGCCGACGTCAGTGTAATACCCAGCCCTACACGTCTCCCACAATTTGTTTGGAAAATATATGACCACCACTTGAGTAGTGATAGCATTTATCGCCAGTTGGCGTTGCTGCGCATCGGCCTTAGTTTGACACAGTATTGTATACAAAAATTATTAATTAATTTATTTTTTAAAATTGTTTGATATTTTTAATGGCCAATATTAGTGTTAAAGGTACAAAAAGACATTTATAAAAAGTTAATTATTTTACTGGAGTGAAGAATAAAGTGTGAAATTTATAAACTTTAAAAAATGCACAAGACCTGTCATTATTTGTTTTGTTGTTATTATATCTTTTATATAGACTATACAAGTGCGTTTGTATTTATTTTAGTTTTTTTTTATTATTTTTTGTAGATTTATTTGGATTCATTTTTATTCAAGAGTTTTTACAAACAATTAAATTATATCTCATAATATAAGTGTGACAAGTGTCATTGTCCCATATAGTTCACATATGTGTATTAATTTTAGGTTATATGCGAAATAAAATGAGTAAAATACTAAATAGACAGTGAATTTTTGTGCAAATTGTTGAAATATCATATACCGTGTATTTACAAAATATTTGAATTAATAATTATAAATAATAAGCAGCCTGTCACAGAAAGATATAAGATATACATATCACACTGCACTGACAGGGATTATTACATGATTCTAAAAATTTTTAATAAAGAGAAATTTACTTTTATTTTTCAGTTACTTTTATCAATTTTATTACAGTTATTCAAAAAAATTTGTTCTTAAAATATTGTTAATCAAATACAGTATAGTGTTGATATTTTCTAGGCTTACAGTTAAAATTTGAAAATATTGAGTCTGAACCTTTTACAACATTTATGCTTTATTTTTAGGTTATATTAATTTCAAATCGTGTTTTAGTTTACTATTATAAAAGTATTTTTGAAAAAGAATTACTAGTATTTGTTTAATTAATTTATAATAATTATAAATTAATTAGTACAGCTATAACTAATATGCGTTTTATTACTTTTGTATATCTTTTCGAAATGTCATTAATTTTATTTAAAAGTTTGTTAAATTCTTATTATATTATTTAATTATTGTATTATTAAATTTATAGTGTAAAATTGCCATTTTTTGTATCAAAATCTTTTTATTTAAACAATTTTCTTGTATGTTTATTATTAATATCAACGAAAAGGACAGGCCGAAGCGCAGCGGCGCAGTCTGGTGGTAGAAGTTAGTACTACTCAAGTAGTGGTCATATACTTGCCGAGAAGTCCTATAGAAAATTGAGAGAGTCGGACGGGGCTGGTAATACCATTAGATTTATTCAGGACTGTTGATAAACAATTTAAGGTTAGACCAACACAATATGTATTAAAAGCTTTTGAAGGATCACAAGCAAAATCAATCGGTATATGTAATTTACATTGTATTTATAAAAACAAAGAAATATATGAAGATTTTGTCATTGTTGATGGGGCAAATCAGATTCTCTTAGGTGGCCAGGCTTGTTTAAAATTAAAACTAATTAAACGAATTAATAACATAAATCTCAATAATAAAAACGACAATAAAGAAAAAGAAAATTTTATAAAAACTAATATTGACATTTTTAACGGATATGGTAGATTTCCAGGTGAACATAAAATTACAACTAAAGAAAATTTCGAAGCTGTATGCCACCCTCCAACTAAAGTCCCAATTAAAATACGTAATGAATTAAAAACAGAATTACAGAGATTAGTTGATAGAAAAGCTATTAGTAAAGTAGATAAAATGAAACCAAACGCGAGTGTGAATAGAATGGTTATTGTTGAAAAACCAAGCGGTAAAATTAGACTTTGTCTTGATACATCTGATTTAAACAATCAAATAGTTCGCAAACCTTCAGTTGGATTAAATATTGAAGAAATATGTTCTAATTTAAAAAATAAAAGTTTTTTTTACAGTTTTTGATCTATCAGAAGGATATCATCACTTAGTTTTAACCGAAGAATCTTCTTGGAAATGTTGTTTTGTCACTCCTTTCGGTATATATCGGTTCACAGTATTACCATTCGGTTTATCAAACTCTCAAGACCTTTTTCAGGAAGAAGTAGAAAAATACTTCGGAGACATAGAAAATGTACAAATTTGTCATGATGATATGATCGTATTAGGCAAAACAAAAGAAGAACATGATAAAGCTGTACTCGAAATTGTAACGCGAGCAAGACAAGTCAAAGCTAAATTTAATAAAGATAAATTTCAATATTGCAAAGATAAAGTCAAGTTTATGGGGCAAATATTTTCGGAAATAGGAATGCAAATTGACCCTGATAGAATCGAATTATTATGTAAACTAGAAATCCCTAAAAATAAAGTCGAATTGCAAAGAATTTTAGGTTCATTCAACTACGTTAGGCGTTAAAGGATATGTCTTCAATTATGCATCCCTTATATGAATTATTTAAATCCAATTCTGAATGGTGCTGGTTGCCGAAACACCAAGAAACCTTTGATAAATTGAAACAAATTATAAGTCAAGCATCAGCCCTCGTTCCATTTGATCCAAAAAGAAAGATTGTCCTTCAATGCGATGCTTCTAAAAACGGAATCGGTTGTTGTATGTTTCAGCAACATGAAAATAACATGTTGAAACTAGTTGCTTGTGCTTCTCGCACTATGAACGATCACGAAATTAATTACAGCCAAACAGAAAAAGAACTTCTTGCGATTCAATACGGTACACAAAAATTTCACGGTTTCACCCGAAACAAAATTTTTAACCTTTTTTGACCCATAGAAAGCTGTCTTGAAACTTATTTAAACCTTTTGACGATTTTTTTACCCTTATGGCATTACTTTAACGTTTAATCGCCCTTCGATTGTATGTTTCCAACCCTGAAAGAAACCTTTTCAACCTCAAAAGAACTTCTAAATTTTATGACTCTGAAGCAAGCAACCTTACTAAACATTCTTTAACCCTAACAGAAACTACATTCTGCCTCACCAAATTTGATTGAACCTAAAAAATTTGCTTCAAAATTCGAGGTGCAATATAAATGTTAATTCGAAAGAGTTCGAACATATAGATGCAGTAAAATTTGTAAGGCCTCAAACAATTCTCAGCAGGAGGTCTCTTTTTGTATTGAAAATACAAATGTGAAATTTATATTTTAAATTTTAACTTTTTTGAGAAAAATCACATATGGTCAAAATCGTGATGACTTAAGGAATATGAATATATTATTAAAAAATTTTAAATTTAAAAACTTAAAAATTTTGTAATTTTGTCGAAAAGGCTAATAGCTCAGGTAAATATGCTTATTAAGGGATTTTATCGTTTGAAACTATGGGATCTGAGTATTGTGTGAAATCATAGCAATACATGTAACAAAAGTATTTTTTTTCAACCAGGAAATAAATTAGAATGTAAATATAAAATAAATTTTTAAGTTCGTGTTTACTTAAATCTACACTTGTATATTTCTCATTTCAATCTCTATTGTCCTAATATTTCCCTTTTCGTACCCGGAGAAAAACCATAAAAATGAAGGCAATCATAAAAATGGGACCAAAAAGTGCGAGATATTCAAGACTTTACAGATGTTTCGCTTGGCGGAACTAAAGAGGTATATGAATTTTACACAAAATATAGTTTTGGAATTTCCAAATTTTTCACCCGAAAATTTGTTATAGTAAAAACACAACTATCGCATACCCCAAACCCCCTTTTTCCAGTCAGTTTTTCGTCAACTACGACGAAGTTAGTACTTATTTCTCTAAAGTGCAGAATAAAATTTGATTTCAACAAAATTTGTGAATTAACAATGTCAAAAAAGAGAATTTTGTACTTGTGTGGTGGGTGATAAGCAAGATGACGACTATTATGGAAACCTCACGTCTTTCAAAGCCGAGCGAGCCGAGCAATAAAAAAAGTGAATGATGAACTAACATTGGAGTGAGTGGACTCTAACAAAAAGAAAACAAAAGAACTGGCAAGGATTTTATTATTTGGAGGTAAGTAACATTTATTTCATATAATGCCGAATGTTGTGATATTTGACAAAGGGTTGGATAATTTAGGTTTGGATAATTGAGGCATCACTATGTATGAGCGGATGGAAAGAAGAACTCACCGAGCGCGCGGTTGGAAGGGATAAAATCAGTCAGGTAGGAGTGAGCGTACTATAGGCTCTCACTGCTACCTGACTGGAACTATCCCTTATGACCGCGCGCTCGGTGAGTTATTCTTCCTATACGATCACACTTAGAGGCCTCGGATATCTTAAAAAATGCGACTTTTTTCGACTTTTTCAAAAAAATGCGACTTTTTAAACTTTTTTTCTTGTCTTAAAAAAATATTTGTGTCAGAATTTATCAAACGGATCACCTAAAACCTAAAACTAAAAAATTTTCTTATTGAACGAAAATATTCTTTTTTACTCTTAATATCCCTCTAAACTAATTTTTGAATTTTAAATTGTTTACAATTTTTTTTTACTCACAGTTAACAATTTGCAATAATTTTTTAGAAAAAATCATGTTTATTTTTTTATTTTTCATTGCAAATGATTGAAATCAATTTAAATTAGTCTAGCATGACCACCAGAAAAATAATAATTTATAATATAATTTATTTAAATTGTTGCAAACAATCTTAATTAACAAATAGATAACTTTGGTTCTTTTTTATAAAATTTTTTTTTTGCAGACAAACTTATGTTTATTTAAGTAAAAAATTATTTTGAATTTAATAGTTACCATTGTTGTAACAATCATATGAACAATAATGTAGTTATCAATAATCAATAGTAGAGCTTTACATGACTTTAAACTCGTTAAAATAAGAAAAAAAATTTTATTTTTGCAGAAATAAAATAAAATAAAAACAATAAAATAAAACAAATGTAATTGTTTGTGCTAATAAATTTTTAAATTTTTTAAAAGAATGTACATTGTCATCCAGACAATTTAAACATTAAATTGTGTAAAATGCCAATGTGCGCGGGGCGAGTTTAACGTCATATTTGAAATTTTAAATCCGTTAACTGGAACTCGAGAAAATATTTGTTAATTTAGCAGTACTAAAAAATTCAATTGTTAATAACTTTTACAAAAAATTTTTTTTTGACTTAATATTTTCAGGGATTCTTCTTAACCATATTAAGAGTAAAAAAGAATATTTTCGTTCAATAAGAAAATTTTTTAGTTTTAGGTTTTAGGTGATCCGTTTGAGAAATTCTGACCCATTATTAATATTTGTTGAAAAACAGTATCTTAAATAAGAAAAGTATTATTGATTTTATTAATTACTGTTATTCTAATATTATTATCATAATAATGTATTTCGTTTGGAAACATTTATGCGTTAAATTTATATATATCATTTCATTTTCTAAAATTTTTTATAAAATATTATATAACTTTTTGTCAAAATTTTGTTATTTAATTGCAATAATAAACCCTATATTCGTAGAGTACATTGTTTTGTTATTTGAATTGAAAATATTGAAAATATTAAAATCGACTTTTTCGACTTTTTTCAACTACAAAAATCGATCCGAGGCCTGCTTATATACATTGAATACGAAAAGATTTGTAATTTTAAAATATTTATATTTTATATATATTTTTTTAATAACAGCATAGTGTACATTGAAACATTTGCAATTTTGTTAACATTCACAATGTAAAATTTTAAGAAAACAGTATATTGTACCAATCAATAAATTTCCTTCCTGGTCTTCGTATTGAACATTAGAAGATATTGTATGCAAATTTTTCTCATATTCTTCAGATACAAATAGCTTTTTATCTTTCAACAATCGTGAATATAAAAATACTTTCGTAGCTGGTAACAATTTTTTAATTATTGAATTAATGAAATTTTGAACATTAACATCATAATTTTCCAGTACGTTATATGTACCGACGCTGTAGCAGGCATTACATATTTTTTCGCATATTTTAAGCTTTCCTGTATTATTCAAACAAAAATCACTAATTGGGCCAGGAGGAAGTTCGTTTAAGTATTGTTGCATTATTAATGACCGATAATGAGCATTTACTATTTGAGAATCTATGAATCTTGTCCCATGAATTACGTTTAAGAATTTGCCATTTAAATCTTCATACGGATAGCATGAATAAGCCCATAAGGGTCCTAAATTAAATACATGCTCGGGAATGTGACAAATCAAATGAATATTAATTGAAGAAAATTTTATATCATACAATATTTCGAAATCTCGAACGAATTCATTCAATAGTTTTTTTGCTTTAGTCAATGTGACATCAGTTATTATGTCAGCATTTAATAAGGTTATACCAACGACTAGTTTTAAAAAATGTTCAAAAAATTTTGGTCTCATTATCTCCTTCAACACAGATAAAGCGTAATAAAAATACCACATTCTTAATTCAGATGCTTTCCAATGTACAAGTTCTTTTACACTTCGAGGCATGCGATGAACAAAGTTTGGGGGTTTAATTGTTATTAATAATTTATCAACTACGTTGATAACTTGATATAAAGAAAAATCAAACGTATTATACTTGCTATCAAACCAAAGAGTGAGGAGCTTTTTTATTACGCCACTGTCAATTCCGTGCATTCTATCATATGCTGTTCCAACAATAAAATTAGGCATCATTTTTGCTAAAGAACATGGTTCCTTTACTCCGTTTATGGGCCTCTTTTTTATTAATACTTCATCAGAATCTTTCAGATATTGTTGAATTGTTCGCAATTTGGGATTTTCTACATAAGCATACGCACGAGTTTTTCCACCTGAATCTAATAAAATTGACTCACCAGATCTTAAGCATGAAGGGCAACCACATTCTCCATTAAACTGGGAAATATTCAAAAACAGACTTTTTGCAACTAAATCACAAGTCCCTATCAGTAATGAAGCGCAATCTTTTATCAGGTGTTCTCCAGACAAATAAAATCTTACGCCTTTTGCTAATTTAATAAATTGATGATGAAGTTTGTGAAGAAATAAATTAGCATTAGGTTTTTGAGAACTAAACCAATATCCTGCTAAAATTACATTTTCTCTCTTTGTACGTTCTATAAATGGCAATTCATTAATGGTTAAATATAGTGGCCACCTACTCACTTGTGATGATTTATAAACAGGTACTCCATCTGTGTACCACGTAAAAGAAATATTATTTACATTTTTTAAAAGTCCTTCATTAAATAACATTTTATATAAATTTCCATCGTATATGTCACGTATAACATTAAATTTTGAATTAATTCTTTGAAATCGATGTTGTAATTGTTCATTATATCCTGGTCTCTTAAACATTTTTTGTAACTGGTCAAAAATAGATAACTCAAGAAAATAACTTTTCTTTCGTTTGCTGATTTCTTTACAATCAAAACAAAAATCTTCAACTGAGGCTAAACTTTTTAACCTTTATGGGACTGAGGAAAAAAACACCTTCTATGGACGGACAAGGTACCCGGGTACCTATATTTACTTTGCTGGAGATTTTTTTTTAAATTAGCAGTACAATTAGTTTTAAGTATAGTAGACGTATCAGTGAAATTAGTAATCATAATATGAATATTTGTACATAAACATTACTAATAAAAATTATCATTATTAGTTTATTATTACAAAACTGTTCATCACGTATCAAGTATTTTGTATAGGTTTACAATTTCATTTATCTTTCATTAAATCAGGCCTGCACAAATGCGTTGCTCGCGAGCACTTGGCTGAGAGAGAAATTCCCCCTCCATGCGCAGCGAGGCGGAGTGAAGCAAGCATAGCACCCGCATGGAGGGGGAATTTATCTCTCAGCCAAGTGCTCGCGAGCCACACATTTGTGCAGGCCTACATTAAATAGTATCCGTGTATATACTATTTGCAATAATACAACATAAAAAAATACGTGTTAACAGAAATTAACAATTTAAAATTTTAGCTTTTTTCTTGAAAACTTATTGTGTGGTTGCGCGAAAAAATTCGTGTTTGTGCAAGAATAAACAGGTCAACGCGCTGCACGTACACAGCGTCAAAGAAGTAACAAATTCTCTGGATGTACTGATTGTGAGTAGAAGACGTAAGTATTGTAAAATATTGTTTGTTACAATTATTAATTTACTATTTTTGCAATTTGAAAATAATAATTGTTATGTTTATAGAATTTAGCTATGAATAACGACGACACCGGTCCAAGACGGCGATCTGCTAGATTGCAAAACAGGTAAATATTTACGCAGATTATTTATAAAATCAAATATAAAATTCTAAGAAATTTATTATTTAGTTTTTAAAATATATTTTTAATACAAATTAATTCTATTGTAACTTCATTTATATATGGTAATTTTTAATTTATTTCAATGTGATTATCTTTAAATTATTTGCAATATTTTTTAAAAACCAGAATAATTCTTTTTATTTGTATACTTGCGTGTATTATAAAAACAACCAAAAAATCAACTTTCATTTGTAGATTTCAACCAAACGAAGGAATAAATTCATCAGCGGAATTGTCTCTTGAAACTGAGTTGAATCATGTTCCGATGAACGACGATGATTATGATCCCGAATCTGATGATGCTTTCGATATAGAGGAAGACTATATCATTGATGAAGTAGAAGAATCTGAGTCGGACAGTACCGATGACGAAAATATACCAAATTCTGCTACGGATGTTTTATTTAGCAAGGATAACATTCAATGGTTCACAGTTCCGATTCCGCAAGGTCAAACCATTAGTCGAAACATCTTACGTCAGAGACCAGGGCCAATCAATTTAACTTCTTCATTAACGGCAAAACAAATATTCCAATGTTTTATCTCTAAAGAAATGAAGGACATTATCATCCGCGAAACTAACAGAAAAGGTAAAGAAATCTCTCAGACGTATAACGAGAAACTTTTAGAACAATACACTGATTCAACACGACCACCGCTAAAAAAGTTTCAACCATTTTCTGAAGAAGAATTCGACGCGTTCTTGGGGATCCTTCTGATAAGTGGTGTTCACAGATATAATAAAGAACATACTACTGAAATGTGGAACTTGGAATCTCTACCTCTTATTCGTGCTGCTATGTCACGAGATCGGTTCAAACTGTTCCTACAAACGATTCGGTTTGACAATAGTAATACACGTGAAGAACGAGTGAAACAAGACAAAGCTGCACCTATTCGGGATATCTGGTTAATGCTCAACGATAATTTGAAAAAGTACTATCGTCCAAATGAATGTCTAACTGTGGATGAACAGTTATATCCGTACAGAGGACGCACAAAATTTACTTAATACATTCTATCCAAACCCGCAAAATATGGAATTAAAGTATTCTGGGTATGTGATTCAACTAATGCTTATCCCCTTCAAGGTCAGATTTACACAGGAAAGCCTACTGATGGTGAACGTCAAATTAATGTTGGTGAACGCGTAGTATTGGATTTAGTTTTGCCATATAAAGGATCAGGACAAAATGTGACAACCGACAATTATTTTACAAGTTTGCAACTGGTTCAAACTCTGAACACGTGGAACATGACATTGGTTGGTACAGTAAGAAAAAATAAAAGATTTTTGCCCTCAAATATGAAACCATCCAAAACTAGAGCCATTTATTCCACTAATTTTGCATTCAGAAAAGAAGCAACACTTTGTTCTTACGTTCCGAAGAAGAACAAATCAGTTGTAGTTATATCGTCAATGCATATGGTTCCTGAAGTAGAGCAAACTGACAAAGCAAAGCCAAAAATTATCAGTTACTACAACCAAACTAAAGGAGGAGTTGATGCAATGGACAAAATGTTGTCTGAGTACACGGTAAAGCGAAGAACTAATCGTTGGCCTCTGGCATTCTTTTTCAACATGATCGACGTCGCAGGTTTGGCTGCATATTTGATATATACACATCACAATTTATCTGCATCAACCGATAAACGACGAAAGTTTTTGAAAGATCTTGCAAATCAGTTGTGTATGCCGTCTGTTGAAAATCGAGCCGCAAATCCGATAGTTGCAGGAAACTATTTTGTCCGAAATGCTTTTGAATTGATTCTCGGACGTCAATTGGAAAAAGTTGCTGCAGAAACAGAAGAAGGGCCCACTCGTGACAAAGATGGTCGCGTGGCAGTAGTTGGCAGCTGTCATCTCTGTAAAACAGAATACCAAAAGCAACGAAAAACACGGAAGGCTTGTTCAAGTTGCCGTAAACCAGTGTGCTTGGAACACAGTGTCAACAAAACCACTTGCCAACAGTGTTAAAAACTGAAGATTTTTTATTAATAATTTTATTTACTGTAGTAATTAAATTACATATTTTATAAACAAAAAATATATGCATTATTATAAAAATTAATAAAAATTGTTTAATGGATTTTTTTATAATTTTTTAATATAAATGTCTACATTTAACTGCATGAAATGTATAGAGGTACCTGGGTACCTTGTCCGCCTTTGAAGGGTGAAAAAACTTTGTTTATTATTTCTGAATAAATAAATTAAAAAGGTACATTATAAATAATATAAAAACGCTTTGTATAGAGAAATTTGAGATGTCAAAAAATCTTAGGTCGATACGATTTTAAAAATTATGAAAAAAATCAATTTAAAAATGCAAAAGGTACCCGGGTACCTCGTCAGTCCCATAAAGGTTAAACACGAAGGACAATAATAATGCTTCTTATGTCTTTTGATTATTTTCGAATAAAGAAAAAATTTTTTGAATTTATATAAACTATTTTTATATAAGGTTTTTGAAGGACAGTGCAAGTTAATAACACTTATTATGTCAGAAATGCAAGAAAGAGTCACATTATGTCTCAGAAGAATTGTTAAAATCAACAACATACTTTGCGCAATACTTAATGGTGCACTATCATATAAAAGTTCATCATAATTTGCTGTTTCATCTTCTACCTCGTCTTCTTCTTCATAGTCCTCTTCACTATCTTCAGCAACTTCATCTGCATCTTCTGTGTCATTCTCTTCTGCCTCATCTGCTTCTAAATTCTCCTCTTCTTCATTTATCTGTTGTTCATGAAAATATCCATTACAATCTTCCATTTCTATTTCCTCTTCATGTTCAATAAAATAAGAATGTTGCTTCTCATTTGTTTCTTGAATGAGTTCCACTGGTTCCATATTGATTTGAATTAGCTTCACTATGATTGTTAACTTCTTGATTGTAGTTAACCTATATGAAAAGAACAATTTTTATTACATCTGTCCAATTAACACAACACATGACAATAATATTCCATTAATATTACGTGGTAATATTGACAATTCTGTTCGCCCAAGTATCGCACGTAATGTTACAGTAACATTACCCCGTGATAATACTGTTGTATTACAGTAATATTACGCTGTAATATTCCTGTAACATACAGTAATATTATTGTAACATACAGTAATATTATTGTAATATTACACGATTAAAAAAATTTACAAAATTTTTTTTTCTAAAAATGAAATTAGAAAAAAATTTCTATTTTAATCAATAGATATGTATTTTACATCATTTTTTATTTACTTTATATACACGTGTATTATTACATTAACATTAATATGTGCTACTTGGGAAGATGAACTCGGATGAACGTGTTGCACTCATATATTTCCCATGAGTGCAACACGTTCGTTCGAGTAAGGCTTCATTGAACACTACTGTACCTAAGAATATCCTGTTTAAATTTAAGTCATAAGATTGCCCCAAGCCTCAAACGTCCAACCTATAGCAAATTTCTCATGCAACTTTGCAAAACTTACACAAGTCTATTTGTATTTAAGTAACTTAATCTTAATTTAAGATCAGTCTTAAATTCAGCACTATCTACTAAAAGGTTAAATCATACAAAATCCTTTGTGTAAATTCAGTATTAGGTGTCATATAAATAATGCATCGTAATTTAAGACTGCATTGCTGTCTGAAAATAAGACTTTCGTTTTGCTGTAAAATTAAAATGAACTTTATAGAAAGTTTCATTACAAATCTCTCATTTAAGACCAGTCTTAAAATCAGCACTGCCTGTTATAATGTTGAATTACATAAAATCCATTGCGTAAATTTAACATTAACTGTCTTAAAAATGTTGTTTTTTAATTTAAGACTGTCTTGCTGCCTTAGAATATAACTTTCTTCTACTGTGAAACATATCAATACTTTTAACAGAGATTAAATTTACCATTTTCAGAATCTGCAAATGAATTGGAGAAAATTCCTGTTGATATTAATGGAAACATTTGTAATAACAATACCAAAATATTTGAGAAAGGAGTTTTAGATGAAAAGAAACGTTTATTCCAATTACAAAAAATGGTCAAGAAATCCCAACAAAACTCACGCGAGCAACTTTATCAAGAAATAAGAAGCACAGATTCAATTTATGATTTAAAAATGAGTACGAGTGTCGAAGAAGTTGATTATCCGATTAATTCTACAATGAGAAAACTACCTCTTTTAAAACCTCAACCTAAAAAAATCTCATTACCAAAAAATAACTCTACTGATACAAAAAAACCAATAAAAAGGAGTGAAGTTACTTTATAAAAACCTTTAAATTTATCTTCTGGGAATATAAATTCAGATAAACATTATGAAAGTACTACCATTTCCAAAATTTCTAATACAGAGACTCCATGCTCTTCAGCGCATTTTTATGATTTACTTTTCTTGGGTAAAGTATTTTTTATGTTCCTAATTTTATTTTTAAAAAATCATAATTTTCAGTTTCAGTAGAAAATATCAATTTCGTAGAAAGACTTTTAGATCTGATGAAAAAAGTCCACATTTCTGAGAAAAAAAATACATCAACTACAAAATTAAATGTAAATTAATTGCTTTATATTTATACAATATATAGCTGAAAGTTCTTTCTTAATTTACTATTTGCATTTTTAGATCCCAAAACAATTTACAACTCCTGCTGAATGCAAGGTAAAAATAACATAATTTTGACGAGATAAATTTTTAAAGTAGTATCTAGTACATTATTTAACTATGTATATTTTGTAGGTTGAAATAAGCAAAGAATCAGGCGTTTACATCAAAAGTTCAATAAAAGCTTATATTGAGATGAATTCCTACACTGATGGAGAATATGATTGGAAAAAGCTAGTTCGATTAACACTTTTAGAAATCTATGGAGCAGAAATAACAAAATATAGTGCAACAGGAAAAGGTTTTAATAGTCGGCCACCTATTAATTACCGATTATTTCAAGCACTTTTTGGTAAGTTTTTATTTTTAACACTAATCAAATAATAAAAAGATAATAAATGTAACACGTATTGGTTATAGTTGATATTGATATAATAATATCGTCCAAAATAATACAACATACGCTTATCATTTTTGCTTATCGTTTTTTATTTAATTAATTTCATATGTATGTATAAATTAATCTATGTTATTTGTCGTTTAGAATGGGCAAGAAGTTTGTTAAATGACGGTGTAAATCTGACAAAGGCCGATTTTATCAACTTGATAAATAAAGTGTCTTCCAACAAAAGAAAATACCAAAAGAAACAAGAGCAAAGTATTAAAAAAGCCAAATTAAGTGAGGAACGATTTATAAAAGCAAATACTTTTCAACATCAACATCAATCTGATGAGAAGTCTCCTCAACAACGACAACAGCATCAGCAAAAAACTCGACCTTTCATTCAACCTCAATTTGATCCTAAACCTAAAATCAAACATCAATTTCAACCTCTCTTTCCACTTCAATCTTCATCTGATTCTAAACCTGAAAATCGACCACAATCTCAACCTCAATCTAATGCTAAAACTCAGAATGAAATGCAATATCAAACTTGTTCACAATCTCAACCTCAATCGGTTTTAAAAGAATTGTATATGCTTTTTGGGGATAAAGAATTATAAGTTCGAATTATGGTTTAAAGAAGGCTGAAAATTTTGTCTCGGGCATATATAGAAATGACATTGATGTTCAATCTGATCATAAACCCATTGTATTAATTATGAAAAAACCAATAAATAAAATAGGATCTGTTAGGTTACAAAGATTGCGTTTAAAACTCACTTAATGTATATTATTTGCCTTGAAAAAACATGCAATTTGCAGATATGTTATCACGATCAAGTTTAAAGACGGAAAAGTATAATGATCCCGAAATGTTAGAAATGATTCATTCAATTACTAAACATTTGTCTATGAGCAATGAAAGAAAAGATCAATTTAGACAAGAGACTAGTAAAGACTTAACTCTAATGAAAATTCACGACTATTATTATAAAGGTTGGCCAAAAGAAAACAAATTATCTGCAGATTGCAAGCCATACTACCCATTTAGAAACTCCATATATGTTGAAGCCGGTATCATTTTTGTAGATGATAAAATAATTGTTCCTAATAACCTTAGAACCGAAATGATTAAAACATTACATAAAGGTCACATAGGTAATAATAAAACAATAAGCAAAGCTCGTAAAATATTTTATTGGCCTGGTTTACCTAAAGATATAATAAGTTACATTAAAAATTGCCGTAATTGTGAAAAATACATGCCAGCCAACTTTAGAGAACCTCTTTTGACACATTCGTCACCGAGACTCAGATTCAATAAAATATCCGCAGATATCCTTGATTTTGGTGGTAAATACTACTTAACTGTTATCGATTATTTCTCGCATTGGCTTGAATTAATATTATTAAAAGATAAAACATCTGAAACTGTTATTAATGCATTTCAGGACGTGTTTACTCGTTTCGGTTACCCTCAAAAGATAATTACGGATAATCTACCATTCATATCAAATCGTTATAAACAATTTTATAAAGATAAAGATATAACCGTGAAAACTTGTTCGCCACATTACCACCAAAGCAATGGTCTAGCGGAAAAAGCTGTCAGTATAGGTAAACAGATATTAAGAAAAAGTATAGAAGATAATTATGATTATAGAGAAGGTGTATTAGAATACAGCAATTCACCTATTATACATTCAGATGCTTCTCCTGCTCAAATCTTACAAAGTCGAAATTTTAGAACACAGTTACCGATAACTAGCGAACAGTTAGAACCTAAGATTCAACAACACATTTATAAACAACTTTGTGAACAAAAAATGAAAACTAAACTAAACTACGATAAACTCGCGCGAAAAAACCTCTATGGGTCAAACCATTTTATATCGCCTAATGTATTTTTGATCTTTATAAAAAATTTCAATATTTCGGGAAAATATTCTTATATGTTTTGGGATTACGAAATGCACAATGATTTGTAAAAAATAATTTCATTTCATATAAAAAAAGATATTATAAATTGAGAGTACATGAAAAAAGGTTACATTGACAGGTATTACAAAATATTTAAAAAAGGAGTAATCTCTTTAAGAAATATAAAAAAAGCGATTGATATTTATTTTTAAAGACTTAATTTGTGATTTGAACTTGATAAAAGTATCAAATAATTTATAATAAACTGTAAAATATGTTATTTAAGTTTCTGTATGAAATGTCAAAAATCGATCATATTTAACAATTTTTTTTGACAAAGTAATTTAATTTTCGTAAATCAGAATTATTTAAATAATAAGTATTTTAAATACACTTTATTATTATTTAAATACTTTTTTGATTATCAACTGAGAAATATAAAAAAATTTACCTTAAAAATGAACCATTCTTCATTTTATCGGGATTTTGAATGTTTGTAACTTCGTTGGAGAAAAACCAATTGATGCCAAATTTTTGGAGCATGTAGATTGAAGCAATATCTTCCTGCTGCTAAAATTTCGCGATGGGTTTTGCACTAGTCTTCAAAAGAAATTGATTTAAAAAAAGTGTTTATTTTGAAGGTTAATGACAAGTATTATAACTAACTTGAAGTTGGTTTGCTACTTGCAATAAAAGTCAAATTCAAAATAAAACGATTTTTTTAAAGTCAGTTTAAAACAAACCAACTTCAAGTCAGCTATAATACTTGTCATTAACCTTCAAAATAAACACTTTTTTTAAATCAATTTCTTTTGAAGACTAGTGCAAAACCCATCGCGAAATTTTAGCAGCAGGAAGATATTGCTTCAATCTACATGCTCCAAAAATTTGGCATCAATTGGTTTTTCTCCAACGAAGTTACAAACATTCAAAATCACGATAAAATGAAGAATGGTTCATTTTTAAGGTAAATTTTTTTATATTTCTCAGTTGATAATCAAAAAAGTATTTAAATAATAATAAAGTGTATTTAAAATACTTATTATTTAAATAATTCTGATTTACGAAAATTAAATTACTTTGTCAAAAAAAATTGTTAAATATGATCGATTTTTGACATTTCATACAGAAACTTAAATAACATATTTTACAGTTTATTATAAATTATTTGATACTTTTATCAAGTTTAAATCACAAATTAAGTCTTTAAAAATAAATATCAATCGCTTTTTTTATATTTTTTAAAGAGATTACTCCTTTTTTTAAATATTTTGTAATGCCTGTCAATGTAACCTTTTTTCATGTACTCTCAATTTATAATATCTTTTTTTATATGAAATGAAATTATTTTTTACAAATCATTGTGCATTTCGTAATCCCAAAACATATAAGAATATTTTCCCGAAATATTGAAATTTTTTATAAAGATCAAAAATACATTAGGCGAAATAAAATAGTTTGACCCCTATAGATTATAGTGAAGGAGAGAAAGTAGTTATAAAAACTAACAAAGAAAATATTTGGTCTAAAGGCACGATTGTTAAAAAAGCTGATGAACCAAGGTCATATTGGGTTAAAAAAGACAAAAATAATAAAATTGTTAGACGAAACACTACTCAAATTAAACATTCGTATACTACATCTAAATACAGATTTATTTGTGAACCAGAATTATATCATAGTAATCTTCAAATGCTTGATAATTATGTAATCAACGAACAACACACTAACAGAAATTTACATCATTCTCCAAACAATGTAGAATTTAACGACGATCTTTTTCAAACTCCCAGAAATTCTCCTGTTTTTAATAATGATACAAAGCTCATCTCGAATAATGATAATCATGACTGTATTGAATAATAAGTCGAATAACAGTAATAATCAAATCATCGATAAAATGTATTCACGATATGGCCGTACTGTAAAACCCGTTCGGCGACTCAATTTTTAAGAGGGAGGTGTTTGAATATTTGAATATGGGTGCGCATAGCGACCACATGCTTTGGGGAGTGTGTGCTGTGCTTGAGACCGTGTTGCGAGACCCCCATCTACATGTCTTTACGTCTACGTCTTTTTTATATACAATGTTCAAGTGCACGTTCACATCTCTTTGTATTTGCTTTACTTTTGTATTATTCTGTAATCACATTATTATAAATAAATAACAAGTATTCATTTAAACAACTCTTATAACTTAGTCCTTTCATGGGATAAAAAAAATATTTCCGTCAAGAATATTCAAACTTAATAACTAAACTTTCAATGCCAATTGGAAATTTGAGAAAAAAATTTTAATTTCAGATTTTATAAATTAAAATGTAAAAATGTGGCTATTTCGCTCTGTTCGATTCTAAACAATTTTTAAACAAATTATTATTATTCTTATTTTTGTTTAAATTATAATTTTAGTTTTAATGAAAATCATGATTTGAAAAAGTTTGGTAAATTTGCATGATTAGAAAAAACTGCATCTTTCTAGTATACTATTCTGTAAATAATTAGTAATAAACAATAATAATTTGTTTAAATCTTGCTCAAATATTAATAATTATGTTTTAAATCTGCATTAGTATTTATGTAAGGTCTGGTAAATTGCAAAATTGGAAAAAATACACCTCTCTAACAATATGTAAAAAGTTAGTAATTAACAATAAGAATAATAATTTGTTTAAACAAATATAAATTTAAAAAATGCACAGTATTTTTACAAATTTATAGCCTGCATTCTCCAAAAAGAAAAATTGAATTCGGTTAAAATTTACGAATTATAGGTGATTTTTAACATTAGTTTGTATGTAGAGTATAGCCTGAAAATGCGCTTTTTACGGTTGCGCGCAAGGACAAAAAATTCAATATCTTCTAAAGTTTCAGACCATCCATAAATTTTTTTTGGAAAATACTCGTGAAATAAGTGGGAATCGAATCATTGTTATTAAAAGCAAAAAAAACTGCACTTTTCAAAAAATTGTTTATTTAAAAATTATTTTTTAAAACATTTGTTTAAAAAAAATTTTTTTTATAAAATAATTTCTTAAATTGTCTGTAAATAATAAGCATTTCCTGAAAATTTTCATTCATTTTTCTTTGAGATAAACTATTTTCAAAATTTCAAAACATTTTTAAAAACCTCGTAAATCAAAAATTTTTCGAAATCGATGTAGGGTTTCCTACTAACATGTATTCCACTTCAAAATTTTGAAGTATCAACAAAATCGAAGAAGTAGGGGACAACTTTGATTTTTTAGGCATGGACCTACCATATATTAAACATAAGCACACGTTAAATTATAATTTTTTTTTACTCTAAATATATTATAAACATTCTTGAAAATTCCTTAATCAATATTCTAACAAGTTTTCAGGGTGTTACTGGATATTAATCCCACAAAGGGACACAAGCGGTGGACGAAAAAGGCTACAAAAACGATTAGGGCTGCAAAGGCAGACCGATTGATAGACGACGTAGTATGATAGGCGACGCTAAGTGTCGTCACTGGGAATTTTTTGGAACCGTCTGTCTCAGTAAGTGTCAGTGGCCTAAACCACGCCTCTTTAGTAAAAGTGGTCATTTCATTGGTTTATGTTGCAAACCGGTTTGGCAAAGTCGATTTATTTTCGCATTGGAGAGAGGCTAAAAAAAGTGGGGAAAGTGACACTTGTCGGGTCTCGAACGACGACTCTTTGTGAGTCACGACACTTACTAAAAACAACACTTTGCGAGACCTGACTGTATTATGTAATGCTGACGTATTTTAATATTATATAAAGAATTGTAACTGGTAGAAAATATATTATTTTTCAATAAAAAAATCGTTTCATTTGTAAGTAAATTTACAAAAAAAATTTAAATTTAATTAAAATAATTAACCAAAGAATTCTGAAAATATGTACATTTTATTATTTATTTTTGTATTTATTATTTGTATTTATTATATTATTTATAATAATAATAAATAACACAGACACACAAAAAAAAGTGTCGTGGCCGAGACACTACCGTAGTATATTCCCATGTATTTTTGGCCGCTGAATCCGAATCTGAAGTCCGAATGCTCAAATTGGTTCTTTTTTTTGAGTTATACTCAAAAAACGACTCAAAACACGAATTTGAACCAAAAAAAATTAAAAATTTTTTTGTGACATGACAATAGCATATTTCCATGTATTTTTTCCCGCTGAATCCGGATTCGAAGTCAGAATGGACAGATGTGCTCAAAATTTTGAGCTAAACTCAAAAAACGACTCAAAAAACCGAATTAAAATGACGAAAATGAAAAATTTTTTCTGTGACACTGCAAAAGTATATTCCTATGTATTTTTTCATGCTGAATCCGAATTCGAAGTCAAAATTGACAGATTTGCTCAAAATTTTGAGATAAACTCAAAAAACCACTCAAAAAAAGACTCAAAAATCCAAATTAAGATAAAAAAATTTTTTATGACACTACACTACTATATTCCCATGTACTTTTTCCCGCTGAATCCGAATTCGCAGTCAGAATTGACAGATTTGCTCAAAATTTTGAGATAAGCTCAAAGAACTGATAAAAAAAGCGATTTAAAATAAAGAAATGGAAATTTTTTGCTATGACACTACATTACAGTATTTCCATATATTTTTACACTCGGATCTGGCATTTGAAGTCAGAATTATTCTAATGGCTCAAAATTTTGAGACACACAAGAAAATCTGTTAAGTTACAAAAATGAAAGTCAAGAAACTCTACTTTTCTTGCTAGTACACTACATTAGTATATTCTCATGTTTTTACATCTGCTTCTAAATTCAAAGTTAAAATTATTAAATTGGCTCAAAATTTTAAGTTAAATCCAAAAATGCTCAAAATTTAATTTAATGCAAAAGAGTTCATTTTTTTGGTATTCGGTAGTGTATTCCCATGAATTTTATATACGCTGAATACAAATTCGAAGTTAGAATTATCAGAATGACATAAAATTTTTTAGAACTCAAACCCTGGTTACAGGTACAAGCATGCATGTTTTTGAGCACTTTTAATGAAATCCAAAATTTTGAGCCACTTTGAAAATTCTGACTTTGGAATCACAGTGAAAAAATACATGGGAATACACTAGTGTAGTGTCATAGCAAAAAATTTCCTTTATTCATATTAAATTACATTTTTATCAGTTTTTTGAGTATATCTCAAAATTTTAAGCAAATCAGTCAGAAATCTGTCAATTCTGACTTTAAATGCGAGATCCGATATGGAAATACTGTAATGTAGTGTCATAGCAAAAAATTTCCATTTCTTTATTTTAAATCGCTTTTTTTATCAGTTCTTTGAGCTTATCTCAAAATTTTGAGCAAATCTGTCAATTCTGACTGCGAATTCGGATTCAGCGGGAAAAAGTACATGGGAATATAGTAGTGTAGTGTCATAAAAAATTTTTTCATCTTAATTCGGTTTTTTGAGTCTTTTTTTGAGTGGTTTTTTGAGTTTATCTCAAAATTTTGAGCAAATCTGTCTATTTTGACTTCGAATTCGGATTCAGCGTGAAAAAATACATAGGAATATACTTTTGCAGTGTCACAGAAAAAATTTTTCATTTTCGTCATTTTAATTCGGTTTTTTGAGTCGTTTTTTGAGTTTAGCTCATAATTTTGAGCACATCTGTCAATTCTGACTTCGAATCCGGATTTAGCTTGAAAAAATACATGGAAATATGCTATTGTCATGTCACAAAAATTTTTTTTAATTTTTTTGGTTCAAATTCGTGTTTTGAGTCGTTTTTTGAGTATAACTCAAAAAAAAGAACCAATTTGAGCATTCGGACTTCAGATTTGGATTCAGCGGCCAAAAATACATGGGAATATACTACTGTAGTGTCTCGGCCACGACACTTTTTTTTTGTGTGCCTGTGTAATTAATTAATTAATAATAAATAATTAAATAATAATAGGTAATAAATAATTTATTATTTTATTATTCTTAGGAAGTACTCACAATTATTTGCGAAATTTACCACAAAATTTTAGGGAATATTTACTGATATTTATAAACTTTTTACAAAATTCTATTGAAAATTCTTTACAAAATTTTAGAAAAAGTTACCAATTTTAGTGAAAACCCACCAACAAAATTGTAGAATTTTCATAAATATTTGTGAAATTTTCACAAAATTTTCTGGATAAACTGTTTACAAAAATCTTGGGGAATATCTTGCAAAATTTTGGGATATTTTCCACAAAATTCCTTTAAAGTTTCGTCAACAGAATTTTCAGAAATTTTCCCCCTCAAAATTTTTTACCGTGTACCGTCGAAACGTTAAAAAAGATGTAGTGTTTTAATTTATACATTTTGACTTGGAAGATTGATATTTTAACACCTTATATTTATCTTAATATTTTTACCAAATATATAAATTTTTCTTTCTTTTTTAGAAATTAATTTTTCAATTTTTTTGAATTGTAAATTCAAAAAAAAAATTTTGAAAATAAAGATTCTGTAATTTTTCATAAAAGGTTTCAGAATTTTTTTATAATACCTGCGAGACATAAAAAGTTGATAAACAAATAATTAAGCAACCATTAAGTAATTGCAAACCAATAACAGTACTAAATATATTTTTAATTTCCTTAACAAATCTGAAAAAATAAAATGCATTTAAGAAAAAATTGATTCATATAAAAATAAATATTTATCGTTTATATTTTTATTTATATTTATTTCAATAATAAATTAAATAGCGTGATTTGCAATCATTATTTACACATTATTAGGCAGCATTAAGTATTTTTATAATTTACAAAAATTAGGTAGGAGAGTATAGTCGAGGTTCGACCACTGTCTAGGTAGGCCATTCGCGTTTTTTTTGTCAAGTTCACTAGCGACACCTACGCGCATACTTGTCGAAGCTTATCTTAATGGATCCTAACTTTTTGTTCAATTACATTTTCGGAGAATCGAAAATTGTGTTTTCTGTGACGTCGGTACAAAAAAGCTCAAAAAAAGTTTTGTGCATCATGTGAAAAATCATTAATAAAAGATAAAACAAAATTGAATCGTCAAGGCAAACATGCAGAAATTTTGTGGGACTCATGGTTAAAAGAAAATCAAAGTGAAAAATCGTATCCCGAAACGTATTTCTTTTGGTTACAACAATTCGGTAATGTTACTTTCTGTCAAGGTCGGCCACTTTGTGTTTAAAATGTGCAAAGATGAGGACGAGCTACTTTATTTGCAAAAACTGCAATTCTGTATAACTTCTAATATAATTGATCATCTTATTAATATTTTTGGATATACTTCCGATTAGTGCATATGTCCGATTTTAGTGAAACTTGGTATACTTACGTAATTTTGTGCCCTGATTACGAATAGTTTTTAAAAATTCAAAATGGCGAATCCAATATGGCGGACATTTTTATCAAAATTTTATCGGATTCGCTTGAAACTGGTTACTCGGGGGTTTTTGGGGTCGCTGATTACGAATATGGTAATAGTTTTTAAAAATTCAAAATGTCGAATCCAATATGGTGGACACTTTTTTTAAAACTTCATCTTTAAACTTCAACTTTAAAATTAAAATTCTATAAACAATTGTTTAAAAAAACTAACACTTTATCTTTATTTTTATAAATGATATATATTTGTTAATTAATTTTTATTAATAATTATTTATAAAACTTCAATTTATCCAAAATATTTCATATTGGACTTGTTGGATGTGGATTTTGTAATATTTTACAGTAGTAACTTTAGAATTGCGTTAACTTTATTTTGTTGTAAAATATTTCAATTTTTATTAATTAATCAGAGACCCCAAGAACCCCTCCTAATCAGTTTCAAGTGAATCCGATGAAGTTTTAGAAAAAGTATCCGCCATATTGAATTCGCCACTTTGAAAACTATTATCATATTCGTAATCAGCGACCTCAAAAACCTCCAAGAAACCAATTTCAAGCGAATCCGATGAAATTTTGAAAAAATGTCCGCCATATTAGATTCGCCATTTTGAATTTTTAAAAACTACTATCATACTTGTAATCAGAGACCCCAAAAACCCCCGAGTAACCAGTTTCAAGCGAGTCTGTGAGGTTTTTAAAAAAATGTGCACTTGCTGTATATTATTTATTAAAAAGTCAACTTTGAACGCCATTTTTGATCAGCCATTTTGTTTCTTTTTAATTTTTATTTTACAAAATTTTAGGTTAGACATTTTTGACGCGATATTTTTACCTTTAAAACGTATTCCTTTGCCATAAATAATAAAATCTTTTCCTGAGCTTTAAGAAATGTCTATTGCAAAATTTTTAGCAGTCCGTTTTTATACTACAAGTTTCTCCTAAAGTTCGGATAAACCTTTTGTACTTTTGGTCCTTAAAGGGTTAAAATATACTTTTACCTAAAAGGACAACTGATTATAACAAAATACAGTTTTTTATGTATTTTCGTACGCTGATTACGAATATCAACATGAAAATTAGCGCAAAATTGAATTTCATGGTAAAAATCATAAAAACACCCGCTTCTGTAGAGTTCTCACCTGTGGTCCTTTAAAAAAGGTTTTTTTTGGAGGTCACGTTAGAAGGGGTATGGTTCTGGGTTAGGTACCTTCTAGTACAAACAAGAAGGTCAATTTGACTTCATTTCTACATTAAACGTGTAAGAAAACTAGGTGCGGCGGGCTTCGCCCGCCTCTGAGTGGTGTCTTTTCGGGGCACCTAAAAAAAGGTTTTTTTAAACGTTGGAGGGGGGATTGGTTCTAAGTTGGGTACCTTCTAGTACCAATTAGGAAGCCAATTTGACTCCCTTACTAACTTCACAAAACTAAATTGATTTTCATGGTGAAAAGACACCACTTAGAGGCAGGCGAGGCCCGCCGCACCTAGTTTCCTTACACGTTTTAATGTAGACCTTCTTGTTTGTACTAGAAGGTACCTAACCCAGAACCAATACCCCTTCTAACGTGACCCTTAAAGAAAACCTTTTTTAGAGGACCACAGGTGAGAACACTACAGAAGCGGCTCTTTAAAACTTTCAGCTTGGAGAAAGGACAGATTTGAGTTCTATACCTACTAGTACGAAGTACTATTCAGTTGACTTTTCTGCACTTGTAGAGTATTTTTAAATAGTTTGTTATTTTGAAGAAGAAAGTCCAAGTTACTATTGTCCTCTTTTTCTTTAAGGGGTTACATGGGTCAAAACGTCCGGACAATGTATGATTGTTTAATTATTTTTTTTTCATAAAATAAATTTTTTTATCTGAGTGTTTTTATATCTTATAGTACACTATTAAAAGAGTAACTTGTAAAAATTTCGTTAAAAAATATTTAAAATCAGGGCCAAACCAAATATTTTCAGTTAGTGGATGAGTATAGCTCGTGATTAAACGAAGGAATATTTTTGTTGTTGATTAGAACCGATTTTACATGGTCTTAATGGTTCTAAAAATTTTAACTTTTGATAAAAGACACTGTCAAACATCCAACTTTTAATTTCTTTGAAAACCCTTCGTTCAATCACGAGATATATTCACCCACTAACAGAAAATTTTTTGTATTTTGATTTTAGATGAAGCAGTCAAAAGATATCTTGACCACCGCAAAAGCAATTTTTTTTAAAGGGGCCCGAAGAACTGTTGCTACGGGCCTGATTTTCAATATTTTTTATAAAAAATTTAATATCTTTCTCATTTAATAGTGTACTTTCAGATACCAAAGTGTTCAAATAAAAAAATTTATTTATTATATAAAAAAAATTATTGAAAAAACATACGTTTTTAGGTCGTTTTGACCCATGTAACCCCTTAACGTCTTGTCATTTCTTGAGAATGGACAGAAGGTATAACTTTTTTACATTAATTCCGATCTTAAATGATCGTGTTAAGGTATTAGAGTGGTTGCGCGAAATAGAATTAATACCAAGTGAGAGGCTTTGCAAAAAACACAAAAAAATATGAGTGTAGATGAATCGCGTTTAGTTTGCGGTTTATTTGTTTGTCAGAAATTCGGGAAATATAATCATAATTCTTTAGTTGCAATTGATACTTGGTTTGAGAATAGCCGCACATCTGCAGCGACAGTAATGCTGATAACTTATTGCTTTGTAATTAAGATGACGTTCAGTCAAACAATTCGCAAAAGTTCCACGATAGAAAATCAAGCTGTATTAAGTGAAACTATATTTGATAGGTTTTCATATTGTCGGGAAGTGTGCATGCATGCTCTCGATATAGCTTTTCAAAAAGAAGGACAAATAGGTGTAGTTGGTGAAACAGAGGAAATCGATGAATGCAAAATTGGCCGTAGAAAATATGAACGTGGTCGTGTCGTTGAAGGATCTTGGATCCTAGGGATGATCCTTCGAAGGCATCCTAGCAAATATCGATTAGAGATTTGTCCCGATAATAAGAGAGACAAGGAAACTCTAATTGCGTTAATAAAAAAACACATTGCCCCTGGCACTTAGATACAGACTGATTGCTGGAAGGGATATGTAGATCTTGAAAGCCATGGCTACAAACACCTTACAGTCAATCATTCTGAAGAATTTGTCAATTCAGAAACCGGCGCGCACACGCAAAATATTGAATCGTCCTGGCGTTGGATGCGGAAATCTTTATCGCAGGGTGGAGTTCGAAAAGATAATTTAGCTCATCACTTGTGCGAGTTCATGTGGCGCCATCGTGTACACAAATTAAACATTGATCCTTTCTTACAATTAATTAAAGATATTAAATTGTTATATCCAATCAATTTACTTTGTACAGAAAAGATGTTCCTATTAAATAGGACTTTCCAACCATATACTTTAATTGTCCAAATTCATTTAAAAAAAAAGTTATAAACAAAAGTCAAAAGGTGGGCCGACCTCGACTATGTTCCCCTACATATTTGTTTTGCTTTTTTTTATTTATAATGAAATGGAATTGCTATTAAATTATTGGAATAAATAGTTGTTTATACTTACTCAAAAATAGCCAAATTATGTCTAATTAGGTCATAAAGTTCCTTATTAATAATACAATTAAAATTTTCCTCCTCCTTATCTTTCATGCTGGCTAAAAAAATGTTATCTTCCAAATTATTTCCCAATTCGGCAAAATTCCCTTTTAATATTTCAAAACGGCATGAGGCTACATTTATCAATCCAGTGATAAATGAATCAATAGCTAGATCATTAATGCAGACGCAAAACACTGCCACCCCCTGAAAAATATTATGAAATTTCAGAAATGCATGGAAAATTATGATAAATTGCATTATTTTTATGATTTCACAGAAAAGTTAACGATAGCCATAATCGTTAAGGCGCTCGGTATTCATTATATGTGTCCTGACGCGGTGAATGCGACCTTACGCTCAAAAAATTAATTTTGAGTTATTAATGCCATTTTATCGATTGAAAGAATCTAGATAGAATGGTATCAATATCTCAAAATTAATTTTTTTGGGTGAAGGTCCCTTCCACCGCGCCAGTACACATATTGTGAATAACAAAAGGACAAAGGTTCGATTTCCCCCATGGATAAAGTGAATTAAATAATGGAAGAAATATTCCTTAAAATATTTCTTTGCTTAAACTTTCAGATTACTCCATTTATGTATTTTAACAATTTTTTATTATTTAATAAATAATAATAATAATTTTTATGCAACTCAAACTTATTATGGTCACTTTATCTACTTGTACAGACGCAAACCAAGCTCCCCCTTATAACCCAGCGGTCAATAAAGTTTCTATTATTGTCCTAGGGAAATAAAGAGTACTTTTTTGCCCTCTGTCAGGTCAATAAAGTACTCATTATTACCCTAGGGCAATAATGGACACTTTATTGGTCAGCTGTGTTATATGGGGAACTTAGCATGCACTGGCACAGGTAGCATAGAGTGACAATAATACGCCTTTGTTGCATAAAGTAAAGTATGCAACACGGAAGGTAACCTTATTTACGTGCCTCGCAAATATAAATTTTATCATACTTTTTTGAAAAAATATTTCTACAATATTCCGAAGAAATGTTGTTCAGAGAAGTAATATCTGTACATAAATTACAAGGAATTTTTTTTAATTCAAATTTACTGAAAACTTTTTTAAAGAATTTCTCTAGAACTATTCAAAGAAACATTTTTTAAAAAAATCCAAAGAAATGATGTTTTTGTAGAGAAAATCAAAGAAATATTGTTACGAAAATTGAAAGAAATATCTCTGCGTAAATTTCGAATAAATAATCATACAAACACTACTGGCGGAAATTGTGCGGCTGCTAACACCTCGAGCTATTAAAAAACATACCCACACAAAAACAGTGATAACTTCGTCAAAAATAAAGCTACACGGAACACTCGTGAACTAGTACATCACTTTTGAATAGGACACAAAATTTCAAAATTTTCATTCACTTTTGATTAGAAATGAGGAACTTTAACAAAAAATGAAACAAAGTTAATGAATTATTGACGAACTGTGTAAAGAAAACGTAGTTTGTCAAAAGTTAAGGTATAAGTTCACGAAAAAATCGTGAACTTAAGGAAGAAGTAAATCTCACCGCTTTTGAGTATGTTTCCGTCGTGTAAGCAGTTTTCCAAGATGGAATGAGTTTTCTGAGGTTCACAACCGCCTTAAAGGCGCTTGTACACCTCCTCCGTTTTTAAAATATTCAGGGTGTTTTCGGTATGTTCACGGATCATGATCCGGATCACTCAGTGGTGCTCAATCGATTGAAAATGTAAATTCTTACTATTTCTTGAACTCTTTACTCTGATTGGTGCAAAAATTTTAAATTGATGAAAAATATGAAATATGTCTTAGTTTCTAGAAAAAAATAATACAAACACATCTCGATTTTTCTAAAATTCCCTATAATTCCCCAAGAAGTTGTCTACTTTTCTCTCAGAGTATGATCTGTTTTTATTTCAGATTAAAGATTTTGGAGTAAAATAGAAATAAAGAATTGTCAGACATTATTTAACCTCAATTTGGAATAAAGAAAATTTGAAGTAAAGAAAAATTCAAAAACATCAATAATTTTTTTTTAAATAAATATTTAATCATTATTACTTTTCTGTAGGAATTAAAATTCTTCAATACATTGAAATTCAAACCTTTTTAAAATTCAACAATTTATAAGAATATTATTACAAAAACTTTTTTTGTTATAATTCAAATTACCATGAAATTTTTCAAAAAAAAATTTAATTATTTACAAAAATCCTAATAAAATCCTTCGCAGAAATTCAATTATTTTTAAAAGTAGTACATTTTCTCAAAAAAATTAAATTATTTAAAAAAATTGTAATAAAATTCGTTGCAAAAATTTAATTATTTAAAAAAAATTTAACATAGTTCTTTTTAAGAATTAAATTATTTTTATAAATAATAAAATTCTTCACCGAAATTTAATTATTTTTATAAACTTGAATAAAATTCGTTGTAAAAATTCAATTTTAACAAACATTCAATTATTCAATATATAGTATATTAAGCAACAAGGGCATAAAGGCAGCCATTTGTTTACGGTGATTTTTGTGACACGAGTGGAGGTCGAGGGGCGCCTACGGCGCCCTCGACCTCCACTCGTGTCACAAAAATCACCGTAAACAAATGGCTGCCTTTATTCCCGTGTTACTTACGATATTTTTTATTCCTAATGCACAAAAGTGGCGATTTCAGATAGCAGACGACAGGGAGTAAAAGTCATTCACTTGTTCGACTTGTATGAAAATGGCGGCCTTTTTTTTACCTTGGGCAAAAAAAAGCATGGGACCAGCTGTTTTTTTGCCCTTGGGGAAAAAAAAGTCGCCATTTTCATACATGAATGACTTTACTCCCTGTCGTCAGCTATCTAAAAGCGCCATTTTTGTGCATGTGGGATAAAAAATTATTTACAACATTTTTGTAAATCATTTTTAACTTACATAATATAAAAAAGGTATTTGATTTCAAGACATTATAGAAATTATTTAAGTGAATATTCTTATGAATTCTTGTAAATAATTAATTAACTAATTAACATTGATTGAAGAATCAATGTTAATTTTCCCGAATTTACCTTTATTTCTCCTTCTCACTTGCTCCAGTTTTAATTTTACCAAGAATTTTAAATTAACCGGAAAAATTCCCACTTTTTAATATAATTATGTATAGCCATTAGACACCATAAATTAAGTAAATTAATATTTTTAAATTTTCTTGAACAAAAATAATTTTTATTGCAATAATTGATTGATTTGTGCATTTTATTTTAACACTACACGAAAACATTTGAATGATCACGAATCACGCTTTTCACAAACTGAAGATAAATCTCAATTCACAACATGTATGCGTTGGCGCATTTTAAAGAAAATTCAGTTGAGCACCACTGAGTGATCCGGATCATGATCCGTGAACATACCGAAAACACCCTCAGAAACATCCAGAGTTATGAATGGCTATCCTCATAGAGAATTTCCAAAACATTAAACTTTTTGGAAATTCTTTATCAGCATGGCCAATCAAAACTCTGGACGTTTCTGAATATACTCCGAACGGAGGAGATGTACAAGAGCCTTTAAACTGTCACGCGCCCAAAATTGTACCGCAGCAACCCAAAAGTATAGTCTTATAGCGTACCAACAGAATGGTCTTCTTCTTCTTTAAAAAAAAAATTTTTGTTTTTATTTTGTGCTGTTATTTTGTTTGGATTTATAATTTTAGTGAAAAAATATAAAATATAATAATAATATGTATACCTAATAATATATAAAATATATATATATAATATATGGGTCGTTCCATATAAAAAGGCAAATGACTTTGTCCACTCGTGGTCTGAAGCAATTGCAATCTTAAATAGCTCAAAATTTAGCATTTTTTATGTAGAACCGAATGCCGATGGGCTATTTTTGTCATTTTCAAAATGTCGACCACCACAACCAAAAATATGACAACGGGGTTGCTGAATACGAATACAAGGTCAGAATTTAAAACTTCAAAATGGCGGATCCAATATGTCGGAAGATTTTTTTTAAATTGCTGAAATCAGCTAAATATTGTTACTCGGGGGTTTTCGGGTCGCTGAATACGAATCCAAGGTCAGAATGTAAAAATTCAAAATGGTGGATCCAATATGGCGAAAGATTTTTTTTAAATTGCTGAAATCAGCCGAATATTCTTACTCGGGGGTTTTTCAGGGTCGCTGAATACGAATCCAAAGAAAAAATGCAAAAATTTATAAAGGGGGCCCAAAGTGACTAACAAATTAATTAATAATGGCTAAAATCAATTGAATATTTTGTTACTAGCAAATTTTCTTTCAAATTTTCTAAACCTAAAGTATAGATTAAATCACAATTATTACCTAACATTGGGACGCATGATTATTCCCAAATGTCCTTTTTCCGAAATGTCATTTTACCGAACATTTTTGCGAAAGGCTATTTTTGAGAACTGTCATTTTTAAGAAATGTCATTTTTGCGAATTGTCACTTTTGCGAATCGACATTTTTACGAATTTTCACTTTTGCGAATTGTCATTTTTGCGAAAAGCTATTTTTGCGAATTGGCATTTTAGCGAATTGTCACTTTTGCGAATCGCCATTTTTACGAATTGCCATTTTTACAAATTGTCATATTTGCGAAAAATGCTATAGTGAATCTATATATACATACAAGTTTACTATAGTAATTTTCGCAAAAGTGACAATTCGCAAAAATGAAATTTTTCAAAAATGACCTTTCGCAAAAATGATAATTCGCAAAAATGACAATTCGTAAAAATGACTTTTCGCAAACATTACTATTCGCAAAAATGACTTTCGCAAAAATGATATTTCGCAAAAATGGCTTTTTGCAAAAATGCCAATTCGCAAAAGTGCAGTTCGGTAAAATGACATTTGGGAAATAATCATGCGTCCCCTATCATTAGAGTAATAATTCAGTAGTATTAATGTAATATTATACGACTTTAAGAAAAGTACATAAAAACATTTGTATTTTATATATAATAATTTACTAGGTAGTCACTATTTTTGCGCGCTACGCACGCCTCTTTTCTTTCTGCTAATAAAAATGGAAATGTTTTTGCACCGAAAAGTTTCTAATATTATATTAATAATAATATAATTATTATTATCTAAAGATACACACATAGTTATTAAAAACATTTTATCTTTAAAGGATTAAATTTTGTTTAAAATTTTGTATACCTATTCTCTTTTTGAATAATATGTTCTGGTAATATAAAATTATCATCTGCATCATTTAATTCACCATTGCCAACTTTAAGTAAAAAATCTACAAATTCCATTTCTTGTGGTAAAGCTCTCATATTATCTGTTAATGTTTATTTTTTGAAATATTTTCATAGTTTACTATTTTTTATTGATATATTTACTGTTTCTGATCTAGTGCCTCGTTCTTTAATTGGTAAAGTTTGTCGAAAATCTCCGCCTAGAATAACAATTTTACCACCAAAGGTTCGTTGAAATTCATTATATCTCTAAATAGATAATCCATAATTTCTAAAGCATATTTTAGAGCCATTCAATCTTCGCTTTGGGTAAGAATTCCTGAAGTGGGCAACGGATTTTCCAAGGTTTGCAATTTCTATAATAAACTTTATAAAAATAAAGTACTAATAGAGCGACAAACAGTCACCAAGTTTTATATGAAAATATTTATTTGTTTATTTTTTATAAAGAATTTAATTTTAATGTAACATTTTTTTTAAACATTCATTTTTAAGAACTGGATTATCGGATTTTGATGAAAATTTTTGGACACAATTATTGAAGGTTTGAGCTTTTTAAGAAAAATTATTTTAATGTTGAAAAAAATTATTTATTGTAAAAAATAATTGTTAATAATAAACAAATGAATAATTAATTGTGTTCTGGACCTTTTTCGTAAATTTTTTTTTTCAGAACCTTAAACTATATAAATCAAGGATTAAATAACTGAAAGAAAAAGTTGGTAGATCGAAATAGTTTATTAACTGTGAATTTTTTTGTGAGCGCGGTCGCGTTGTTCTGTGCGTCGCGGCTTGACGTGGAGCTCCATAAGTTCATTGCACACTCACCACGAACACCAAGTATTCTTAAAAACTGAAATACAGAATAAGTATCTAAAATTTAAGATTATTAGTAGAATTATTTTACCACATTATTGTTTATATTAGTGACAATAATATGTAAAAATAATTTTTTATTCAGGTATTTTTAAGAAATGTAATTTATTTTCAATTAATAAATTAATTTTTTCGATTTTTGGAAGACGTATATAAAAGGTAAAAGAAAAACACTCTTTTACTTTTTTATAAAATAGACGACGTTTCGGTGGTCAGGTTCGCCACCATCATCAGGTCACTTTAATAGAAAAATTTTTTAAAAAAAATTAATACAACAAAATTTTGAAAATTTAAATAAAAAATAAAAAACAATTTTTACCTAGTTAAAGTCAATAAAATAAACATCACGTCAATAAATTAAAAACATAAATAAACGCAATACAACAAAAAAATAAAATATTTAAATTTACAAATCACAAACATATTAAAACGAGTGATTAGTCAAACTGACTGAGCCGGTGACAATTTTCGCGTTATATACAGTCGATGGGGTCAATGACCCGCAATCGAAATATTATGAATTTTAACCATTATTTCAATTTATTAAGCAAAGGAAAATAGGAATTACTAAGAAACTGTATATCTTCCTTCTTGTTAATAGTAAAATTATTGGATTTAATATAAATCATCTCAGAAATTAATCGTTTTTATAAGAAGTTTCATAATCTAAAATTTCTGCATCGTCAAAATTAAAAGAATGATTATATTCAGTTTGATGTTTGTTCACAACGGATTCGAGGTTTTTGTTTTTATGCTCGCTAATTCTTTTTTTCAAAGTACGCTTTGATTCACCAATATATGTTGCAGGGCAACTATTACAATTAAATTTATAAACAATATTATTCCGATCCCACTTTTTTGTCAAGTCCTTTCCTAATTTTATTACAGAGCTTAAGCTTTTTTCCACAATAGGAATAGAAAGTAAATTATATTTTTTAAAAATATTAGATAATTGATAATAAATATCATTGAAAGGAATACAGATTTTAGGTAGTTGTTGATAAATACTAACGACATTGTTAGTTTGTTTTTTATCTATTGTTTTATGAATTAATGTATGTTTTCGTTTTTTAATATTTTTTTGTATAAATTCTAAAGGGTAATCGTTGTTTTGCAAAATTTTAAAGATTCGTTTAATGTTTTCATTATGAAAGGACTTGTGAGACAATAAAATTGCTCTATCATATAAATTGTAAACAATGTTTTTCTTTTGTTGAATTGGATGACGTGAAAAATAATTTATCAATCTATTAGAAGAAATGGATTTTTGATACCAATTAGTGATGAGTTGATTGTTATTTTTTATTAATGTCATATCTAGGAAATTAATTTTATTATCCATTTCTAGTTCATGAGTAAATTTTAAATTAATATTAAACGAATTAAAAGTGTCAATGAAAAGTTCGACTTGATCTTTATGGACGCACAAAAGTGTGTCGTCCACATATCTATAATAAAATAGAGGAACACAATTGAAATTGTTTTTAAGCAAATTCAAACAATCAGTTTCCACGTCATCCATTACAATATCCGCAAAAAATGGAGATATCGGTGACCCCATCGGAGTACCGTAAATTTGTTTATAAATTCTTTCGTCAAAAACAAAATAAGTATTATCAAATAAAAATTCAGTACAATTAATAATGTCAACAAAAGGAATTTTACATTTATTATGAATAATATTGTTTCTTCTATCAAGGCTTTGTATAACTAAATCGCATGGAATATTAGTGAAAAGTGAACTAACATCAAGAGAAAGTAAAACAAAATCTTGTGGTACAGTAATATTCTTCAATTTTTCTTTTAACTCAAAGCTATTGTTTACATGAGATTTTGGTAAAGGAATTACAGTTTTTAACTCTTCGTATATGATTTTGGCCAAAAAATGAGTTGGACTATTTATTAGCGAAATAATAGGACGAAAAGGTGCATTATCTTTATGAATTTTTGGCAAACCATAAAATTTTGCCAAAGAGGTATTAGTCATAGTTAACTGATTATTATGATATTTTCGTTCAAGAAATTCATTGTCATTTAAATTTTTTAAAATTTTATAAGTTCTTGATTGTAATTTGGATAAAACTCCTTTCGTTGAAATTTCTTTATAAGTGCGTCGATCGGAAAGTAAGTCATGGGCTTTGGAAATGTAGTCTGATTTTTTCATACAAACTGAAACATTTCCTTTGTCTGAATTAGTAAAAAATATGTCAGGATTTTCTTTCAAGAAACTTTTTGCAGAATTTAACTTAATGGCAAAACTTCTGTCTTCAAATGTGATGTTGTTTTTTTTGGACAGATTTGACATTACACTATTACTAACTTTTTGTCTAATCTCATTTTTGACTTCAGAACTAATATCTAAACTCGAAATAGTACATTCTAAATTTTTTATAATATTGATAGATTCTTGTTTCGAAACATGTTTAGAAATCTGTTTCGTACAACTGTAATTTTGACCCAAAGAAATAACATCACAATCTTTTTGAGGAATGACAGTATTAGTTAAATTAATTAACCAATTTTGTTTTTTTGAGTTAATATTACGAACAGAGTTTTTCTTATTAAGTAATAAATTAAATTTTTTAATTAGTTTGTGGTTACAAAGTGAGTGAATAGATGACAATTTTTTCTCAGAAAACAGGAAAAAATTATTTAATACTTCTGAGTCAATGTGACATTGTGAGATTAATATTAATCGGAATAATATTGTTTATAAATTTAATTGTAATAGTTGCCCTGCAACATATATTGGTGAATCAAAGCGTACTTTGAAAAAAAGAATTAGCGAGCATAAAAACAAAAACCTCGAATCCGTTGTGAACAAACATCAAACTGAATATAATCATTCTTTTAATTTTGACGATGCAGAAATTTTAGATTATGAAACTTCTTATAAAAAACGATTAATTTCTGAGATGATTTATATTAAATCCAATAATTTTACTATTAACAAGAAGGAAGATATACAGTTTCTTAGTAATTCCTATTTTCCTTTGCCTAATAAATTGAAATAATGGTTATAATTCATAATATTTCGATTGCGGGTCATTGACCCCATCGACTGTATATAACGCGAAAATTGTCACCGGCTCAGTCAGTTTGACTAATCACTCGTTTTAATATGTTTGTGATTTGTAAATTTAAATATTTTATTTTTTTGTTGTATTGCGTTTATTTATGTTTTTAATTTATTGACGTGATGTTTATTTTATTGACTTTAACTAGGTAAAAATTGTTTTTTATTTTTTGTTTAAATTTAAATTTTCAAAATTTTGTTGTATTAATTTTTTTAAAAAAATTTTTCTATTAAAGTGACCTGATGATGGTGGCGAACCTGACCACCGAAACGTCGTCTATTTTATAAAAAAGTAAAAGAGTGTTTTTCTTTTACCTTTTATATACGTCTTCTAAAAATCGAAAAAATTAATTTATTAAATAACTGTGGAAGAATTTACTAAATATTTAATTATTTTCAATTAAATAAATTTTACTTTGTTAGTGTTTAACTAGTATTTTTGTTTGAATTTTCGACTAAATTTTTAAGTAAATAAACAATTTTTTTGTTAAATAAGTAAAAAGTTCAGAGTAAAAAAATTTTCTTAAGATTAAAATTTTTGTTATGGATTTTTATTGAAACTGGTAAAATTTCGTCTAAAGCAGAGAATTCAAATTTCCTTGTGTTAGATTAATAAAACAAATTATACAATATTTTTTTTAAAAAGGGAAAATTGAAAACTTTCCAAGTGTAAAATATTGTCTTCTGAGTAATAAACAGTTTTTTTATTGTGTAATTAAAGTTAAGATTTGTACACTCAACGTGCATTCGGAATTATCCTCGCTGATTCTACTCTGTTTTTATGATATTCAAACTGTGTCTTAAAAAAATTTTCTCCTTTGTATTTTTGAACAATTGTTAATAACAATTCAAATTATTAACAAGTGTGAAATTTGACAACAAATTAAGAAATTACTGTATATATATGGAAATATACAAAAAACGAGACTTAAACAACTAAAAATAAAGTAACGGTGCAATTGTTAATTAAGCTTTGTTTAAACAATGTTACATTAGGGTCATTCCAGCGAAAATCGTCTAAAGCTGGTTGCTCGATGATTTTAAAAAATGCTGTAATTAATATATAATATTCTTCAATACAATTAGATTATTATCCTTTAGTGGTTTATAGCATTAAATATATTTTACATTCTTTTAAATAATTATTTTAAATTTCTAACTGGTTATGAAGTCTAACATAACCCATTTTTCGAAAACTCAGTATAAATAACTAAAAACAGATTAAAAATACTGCTTTTTATTTTAAATATATATATATTTTTGTTAAATACATCTAAATAAACTAAAATTATTTAAAAATAACTCACCAGAACATTTAAATCAGTATTTTTTTGTACTTGCACAGTATAATAAATATGAATTTCTTTTTCTTATATCTTCTGTGGAGAAAAAGGAATCTTCACGAAACCTTTTAAACTGGATTTGTTTTAAAATTATAAATTTATTTTAATTGAAATTTCCTTGGGCACTCTACTCATTAATTATTTAATAAATATGAAAAATTATATAAATTTAACCTGATTTTCATTGAATTTTAGTTTTAATGACCAAACTGAAGTTCATCACCTTATCGTTTTTTAAAGAAAACAAACTTCAGTCTAGTCATGAAAACTAAAATTCAATGAAAATCAGATTAAATTTATATAATTTTTCATATTTATTAAATAATTAATGAGTAGAGTGCCCAAGGAAATTTCAATTAAAATAAATTTATAATTTTAAAACAAATCCAGTTTAAAAGGTTTCGTGAAGATTCCTTTTTCTCCACAGAAGGTATAAGAAAAAAATGATGTTTATTATACTGTGCAAGTACAAAAAATACTGATTTAAATGTTCTGGTGAGTTATTTTTAAATAATTTTCGTTTTTTAGATGTATTTAACAAAAATATATATATATTTAAAATAAAAAGCAGTATTTTTAATCTGTTTTTAGTTATTTATACTGAGTTTTCGAAAAATGGGTTATGTTGGACTTCATAACCAGTTAGAAATTTAAAATAATTATTTAAAAGAATGTAAAATATATTTGATGCTATAAACCACTAAAGGATAATCTAATTGTATTGAAGAATATTATATATATTAATTACAGCATTTTTTAAATCATCGAGCAACCAGCTCTAGACGATTTTCGCTGGAATGACCCATTAATAAATAAGAGTAAAAAATACTTCCTGGAAATCGTAACTAGTAATAATAATTGTTTATAAAATATAATTAGTTTTGTGTTAAAAAAATAAAAATTTTTAATAAATAAATTGTTTGTAACATAACAAAAAGTAATTGTTTATAACAATAGATTTTACTGGTATTTACTTGCATGTCATAAGTATAGTAGATTATGCAAAATTTAGTTACTAAATTTACATAATATTAAAAAAAGCTTTTGTTAATTTTTTTGTTTATAACAAAAGCTAAAAATGTTTAAACAAAATAGTTAATGTCTCAAAACATTTTTAGAACATGGCTATAATGTTTTTGGTAGTTATTAATAATATAATAGGCTTTCATAAGCAACAATATTTGTTTAAAGTAAAAAAAATTATCATTTTTTTATTTAACATTTAATAAACAATTAACGGAAAATTTGTTTTTTAAATAAAAAACTTACGTTTTATGCAAAATTTTATCAGCTGTAATTGAAAAAAACAATTTTGTTAATCGGTTAAAAATTGTGGTCTAAAAATCAATTTGTCCAATAGCGTGTTTTTTGCTCCACTGTGAGTTTTAAGCATTTTTCCGCGCATGAAAAAAGGGGCGTCCTGATACTCACGGACGGTAGTGTATTTCTTAAATTATTTTATATTTTTAGGTTTTTCTTTTTTTAATCAATTGGTCTGATTGCATTGCAACTTAATTTTTAATACCAATTAGAATAGACAGAAAATAAAGGAGATATTTTAAAAAACGTCTTTGCCCTGCATAGCGCCATTGACCCACTCTCCCCTACAGCCTTATATTCTTTTTAACATGACCTGATTTTTGATGAAACCCTTCTAACAAAAGTCTTAATTCATTTGGATATTGTATTGAAGTTAACACAACACCTCCATGACTACAGCAGTCATTAAAACTAACTTTTTTACTAGCAACTTTTTCATCTTAAAAATGTTAAGCTTGACAATGTGTGTAGTAATTATTCATCAAACCTAGATAATTTTCAACATTCAACTCATTTTGAATTTTATGCTTTAATACTCCTTCACAATAATTTCTCTGACATCGAGTATTCTTTGTTTTTGACAAAGAACTTGTATCACTATTTTTATTTTTCAATTTAAGGTTCTCAGCATATTCTATTTTGGATTCGACTTGAAGTTTTTTCTTAGTCGAAGTGTGTTTTTTCACCTAAATAATTTACGTTATCAATTGTACGTTTTAATTTTTGCCTCATGATAATATTTTTGAATATCAGCCCTACTTTCTTTAAGTGTTTTTGATGCAATATTTCTTTCTCTATTTCATTTATAATTCTCGAGAAAGAAATTTCTTTCTTAATAGAGTTATTAGAAAAGTTTGATTCTCCATACTGAAGTTGAATATCTTTTTTATTAAAAAGGCAATTCCAGTCATACACAAATATGCAAGATCTACTATTAGAAAGTTGTACAGAGGGGAATTTACATAAACTATTGTTTTCGAACCTTCAAATTAAATGATTTCTAATATTACAATAATAGTAATTGACAGAGTGGGGCTTAATATTAAAAAACAACGATGTTGCGAATGATATTGCATATACTCCATAAGAAAGACTGTATTCAGAGATGCCAACGAGTGTCCCTAAACGCAACTGCGCTTGCGCTTCAAAAATTCCCTTATTGGTTAATTTAAGCGCGTCAATTTAAAACTCTCTATATAAGACTATAAGAATACAAGAGAAAATGAAAGTAAAAATATATTCTTTTTTTATATATAAAAAAAATATAATACTATAGGGAGTTATAAAAATTAATAATAATAATTATTATTATTATTATATAAAATATTTGTTCTTAAATAAATATTATTTATTACTTTTATATTTAAAAACAAAAAATATAAACTTTAATAATAATTAATTAATTATTATATTGATAAATTATAATTTATGAATAATAATAATCAGTGTTAAATAAATATTAATTATTATTCAAATATTAAGAAACAAAAATTATTAAATAAGTGTAATAATTATAAATTAATAATAATTATTATTATTAAATTATAAATTATCAACATGCGGTTAGATTCAATTTTGATAAATCAAAAGTGATCATTTTAACGATTTTAGGGTATTTTTTGAGGTTAGGGCGAAACCAGGACCCATTGGCCAAATTCTGATGGCGGATTTGGATTCAGCGCATCGAAATACATCGGAACACATATGTCTCGACCCCAGATCAAGATACTTTATTTTTTTGTGTGGCTGTGTAATGTATAGAAAAAAGCGTTACAATTTGGCGCCCAACGTGGGGCGCACAAGTTAATATTTTTGAGAAGGTAGTTCAGTGAGTAGTAGAAAAAAAAAATTTTTTAGTCATGTTGTTAAAGTGTGTTACAGATAATTAAAATACGTAAAGTAACTGATTTTTTTTTAAATATACTATTTTAAGAATCTGCCAACTTATCTATTTTTATGCATAAATTTCATTTTTTTAATTTGCAAAAAAATAAAGAGAATATTATAATTGACTAATATTATTTTTCATAACAGAAAATTAAAATTTGAAAAATTTAATGTCTTTAATCTCTGTTTTCTTCTTTTTTTTAAAAGAATTTTTAATTAGAAAATTTTATTTTGAAAGGAATGATGATTATTCTGTTGTTGACAATAAATTGATGTTAAGTATTATACATGCTTCATTGTCCAATTTCATTTTTGTCTCGATAATTTGTTTCGGAAATTTGTTTATTTTTAGAATTTTAATATTTTAGTCATCGTTACAGCGACCTTTACTTTGCTTATAATTATTGAAAGTAAAAAATAATAAACCAAGTTTGTAAGCTTCTGTTAGTAATTATATATTATCTCTTTCGAATCGACGAAATTAATTAACTGCTTATTTACGAAGTTAATATTATCTCTTATTTTTAATTTAAATTTGTCCTCTGTAATGGCGAATATAGAAAAACTAAGTGATCACATGTCTTGACCCTACCTCTGAAAATTGAAAATTTTGGGGGAAATTCGCAAGGGGGGACATCCCCCTCATCTGAGGAAGGACCATGTCCCTAACCCATGATCATTAGTTTTCCGGATTCTAAATTGAATAGTCGTGTTTTCGCCATTTAAATAAGTTTCCTGAAAATTCTGGTGCTACAGTCTCGATAATTTAATAATTAATTATTGGTTAATTTACTTGACACAGTGGTGCTACTCTTTTTTCTAATTTTCATTTTTTATTGAAGCTACAGTCAGGGAACAATTAGGATACAGTTTATTTAATTTTCTTTTTTGGGCAATAGACCATAAACTTGTGAGTGTGTGTGTGTGGTACACCGAGTTACTCGCTCTCTAGCCAGCATTCAGCGGTTGATTTTGGTAAAGTCTCCTACTTGGTAAGTCAATACCAAAGATCCTATTGATATTTTTTGTGTCTTTAATTCAATTCAGTGTACAAAATTTCGTGTATAAATTTTCATTTTTCTCGCCATGTGCTAGCATCCTACCGGCGTTTATTTGGTGTGTGTGAGTATTACTAATGGTGTCGGGTTAGTAGTAGTGTGTAAAGCGCGCGAGCACAGAAACGTGCTTCTCCTCTGTTTCTTTCGCGCCAGTAAAATAGTCGCCCTCGCTCACTCCTATAGTGCGTTCTCTATCCTATCGAGTCTCTGCTTTGTGCGATCGTTCGTACTCTCAAGCAGCCAAGACCAGTACATATGTACTATATCTTTCTCCGTCTAACCTATTGAAGTGTACTCTCTTGCCATTATTCATACAATACCTTAGTATAAAAAGTTACAGAAATTTAATTTCGAATATTTCGCGAGAAATAATTACGAAAATATTCTTGTAAAACTTGAAATAATCACCAAAGGTAGAATTTGATTTTTTTGCGTGAAATAAATGTGAAAATATTTTCTGAAATAAGAAATAACTACAAAAGTTTAAAATTAAAATATTCCATAAGACAGTTAAACCAAGAAATTAAAATAAAATATTTACACTACCGTCGGGAATTATCGGTACGGCTGCACACGCACGGCCCAAAAACATACCAATCTTGAAATCACGATTTTTTTGTAAATACAAATGTCAGAAAATTAACAAATATACCATTCGAAAGATTATTAAATTCTACGATTAATGGTACATAACTAAACATTTTAATAATTTATACAAAGATTGCAGCAATTGACAAATTTGACAAAAAAATTTTTTAAATACAATTTTTTTTGAAATTTTTTCAACCCCTGCACATTTTTTAAAAATTTCAGAAAAAATTTGAAACTTATATAGGTGTGATCATTTAAGTCTCATCTTTAATTTAAGACCAAAAGAATTCAAAAATCTTATTCGGTTCGTGAGATATCATTATAAACATCTAAGCATGTTTTTTGACAAATGCATTGAATTAGTCGATTTTGAACGGTTTTTGGCTGAAAATGCTCGGCCGTTTATAATAATATCTCGCTAACTGATTAAGATATTTGAACTCTTTTGGTCTTAAATTAAAGACGAGACTTAAATGATCACACCTATATAAGTTTTAAATTTTTTCTGCAATTTTTAAAAAATGTGCAAAAGTTGAAAAAATTTTCAAAAAAATTGTATTTTAAAAATTTTTTTTGTCAAATTTGTCAATTGCTGCAATTTTTGTATAAATTATTAAAATTTTTAGTTATGTACCATTAATTGTAGAATTTAATAATCTTTCGAATGGTATATTTGTTAATTTTCTGACATTTGTATTTACAAAAGAATCGTGATTTAAAGATTGGTATGTTTTTGGGCCGTGCGCGTGCAGCCGTACCGATAATTTCCGACGGTAGTGTATGTGAAGTGAAATCAATCAAAGATTTATATCTCGAAAATCTCGTAAAAATTGGTTACAGAAATTGAATTTATAAAGTGAAATTAATTATAAAATTTTGATTTTCGAGTATCTTGTGAAAATTAATTACAGAAATTGAATTTAAAATATTTCTGTAAAGTGAAATTAAATATAAAACTTTGAGTTCCAAGTATTTCGTGAAAATTAATCACAAAAATTAATTTAAAAATATTTTTAGGAACGAAATTAATTACAAAAATTAATTTAAAAATATTTTGAGAAACAAAATCAATTACAAAATTTACATTTTTAAACATTTTTGTATAAAATAGTTAAAGAAATTGAATTTTCAATATTTTCACGAAAGAAAATAGTTACCGAAATTAAAATTTTTAGACATCCTTGTGAGAAACAGTTACAGAAATTTGATTTTAAATATTTTCAAAAAAAATAGTTACAGAAATTTAATACTGAGTGCTTTATTGTGATAAATTACTACAGAAATTCACATTTTTGATTTCTTGTGATCAGGACTTAGTTAAAAAGAAAGAATATACGCAAAAGAAATAATAATAACAAATAAATTAGTTTATCAAAAAGTAAAAAAAAATGGCAGACCAACTGTCTATAAAACCAGATACCTCCGAGCCATCACAATTACAGCCATTGTTACACGATCTGAACCTTGGTTACGACGGGTATGATGTAGGAAATAATCATGGTCAACTGCGTGAAGACCAAATACCATTTGAGCCTGAAACACAACCTCGTGTAAATGAAGAGTTCAATTTCGAAAATGTTAATACCTCTCGCGGCCATTATTCTCGCTCAAACAATATTAGAGAAACGGGTAATGCTAACAGACGTAGAATCATTCCTAATCCCCGGGACTACCAATTTAATACTTTTAATATTTCAGCAACAACAATGAATACTCCGACTCCATTGAGCCCTCATTTGTTGTTACAAACACTACACTTATGCTCGTGAAGAAGATGTCGAAAATTATATAAACTTTATAGATGAAGGTCGAGACTTGTTAGTTATGCGTGAAGCAGATTTATTAAAAGCAATTCCATTCACGCTAAAAGATGCAGCTTTGACATGGTATAGAGGTCGCGTCAATTATTTTAGAACATGGCAAGACGTTCAGATTGCCCGTCGCTCCAGATATGCAGATCCAGATTATCAGTTAGCTTTGCGCGAAGAAATTGCTAATCGTACGCAGGCAAACAACGAACCAGTTTGTGATTATCTCTCATGTATGAATGGTCTTTTTGCCTGAACAGACCCATTATGGTCAGAATGGGAATGCATCCGCTATGCTCATAGAAATATGTTACCGGAATTCAAATTAGTGATCCCATTGTACAGAAACCTAACTATGGACGATTTAGAAGCTTACGCGTCACGCCAAGAGAGAACACTTCAAAGTATAAACCAATATCGCCCCCCACCAGTACCAGAAAACTATGTGTCCAGCGTATGCGTACTCAGGCCCTCGTAATGCACATTACCAACCACCCCGACCATTACAGCACTTTTTTAAAACCGATCAGTTACATGCTGTAGTTGATCATAGCGTACCGTTACAGAACAATGCTGAAAGTTACAGTGATGTATCCAGTGACATATTAGACTCCCTGTTACTACAACGACATAATCAACAACAAACAAATGATTTTGCTAAGTTACGTGCAACAAAATCCGTTATCAAAGATAAATTTAGTTAACCTAAAACATGTAATTTAGCGAATCAGGCGACATCCGGTGTAAACACTAATATGAATGAAACAAGTGATACTGAATTTAGATGTTGGAATTAAGACAAAACTGGTCACGTCACAGATTATGCCTAGAACCTAAACGTAGATTCTGTTACCGCTGTCGAGCCTCGGGTGTTACTAAACGAGATTGCCTCCATTGTAACAAGGGAAACTCTCAATAGTGAACACTATCCCGACAAGTGTATCGCTTTTAGAAATAATGTCGGAAAATCAGTTACAGAACATAAAAAACCCACCTTTTGACCAGTGCTTAAAGTTACAGAATAACACAGAAATAATCGATTTTGCGAATTCGGTCTTAAACAAAAGACAAGTAGCCTATTGTTTTGACTTCACTCTTGGAGGACGTGAGATTAGGGCTCTACTCGATTCTGAGGCTAGTAAATCATTCCTTGGTCAAACAGGGATTGAATTAATAAAAAATATGGGATTAACCGCGAAACCAATTCCTGCTCGTAGAGTTACAGTCGCAAATGGTAATAACCTCCGTATCAAATATGCAATCGACATCGAAATAAAATTAAAAAACCGAAATTTTTAAGTTAGTCTTTTAATAATGCCAGTTCTATCACATCCATGTATACTAGGGTTAGATTTTCTTATACAAGCCGGTTTGATAGTCAATTTTGCCGCAAAAAGTTTGTACTATAGAGATGACCCGAACTCTACGTTCACATTCACTCCAGAAGGTTCTACAGATCGTGTTACAGTTTGCAATGGGTTACAGTTATTAAGTGACGAACAGTCCGAAATTTTAAAAAAGTTTCTCTATGAAAGGATACCGCCACAACCACATAAACTATCAATTACACCACTTGCTGAACATGATATTGACATCGGCGACCATCCACCAATTCGGCAAAAGGCTTATGCGATGACACCAATAAAACTTGAAGCATTGTGGAAAGAAACGGATGAATGGCTAAGACAAGATATCATAGAACCTTCACAAGCAAATTGGGCGAGCCCTCTAGTATTGACAAAAAAGGCAGATGGAAAATGGCGATTTTGCATAGACTACCGTAAAGTAAACTCTTACACAAAAAAGATGCATATCTAATTCCAAACATGATCAGGATTTTAGACCAGCTAAAGCAATGTAATTTCATTACAACCTTGGACTTAACATCAGCATACCTGCATGTTCCACTAACAGAAAGAGCTAAGCCGATAACTGCTTTCATTGTACCAGGCAGAGTCTTATTTCAATTCAAAAGGATGTCCTTCGGCCTAAGTAACACACCAGTCACATTCCAGAGTCTCATGGACCGCGCTATTGGTCCAGCATTGTTCCCTCACGTGTTTTGTTATTTGGATAACATCGTAGTCGTAACAGAGACTTTGGAGGAGCATTTGCATTGGCTTGACAAGGTCCTTGCAAACATAAAAAAGGCTCACATGGTAATTAACAGAAACAAGAGTCATTTCTGCTGTGCTGAATTACGATACCTTGGATTCCGAGTCAATTACGAAGGGTTACAAACAGACTCTGAGAAAACCGGCGGTCCTGGAATACCCACAACCACAAACAGTGAAACAACTACACCGTTTCCTTGGAATGGCATCTTGGTACAGAAGGTTCATTCCTGAATATGCAACAAAAGCTGCTCCACTCTAAAAACTAGTCAAAAAAAACCAACCCTGGAAATGAAAGGAAGAACAAGAGAGTGCTTTTAACACATTAAAATTATTGTTAACAAGTACTTTCACATTGGTGTGTCCAAACTTCAAACTACCATTTACCTTACAAACCGACGCAAGTTCTGTCGGATTAGGAGCAGTGTTGGCCCAAAATATTGAAGGACAAGAACGAGTAATCGCGTATGCTAGTCGCGCACTCTCAAGCGCGGAAAAAACTACATAGTCACAGAATTGAAATGTCTTGCAGTGGTTTGGTCCGCTAAAAAATTCTGTTGTTACCTAGAAGGATACTCATTTACAGTGATAACGGATCACAGCAGTTTACGTTGGTTACATAACCTAAAAAATTCAACAGGCCGACCCGCCAGATGGGCTCTTGAACTCCTGGAATACGACCTGACCATCATCCATAGTACACTCAATAACATATATGCTTTCCTTCCGGTTTGGATAACTTTTTCAAAAGTGGTGTGCTTTCTATAAGAATGTTTTCAGTCGATGGACTTAAACCATAGACTTAAGCCATAGACTTAAAACATTCTTATAGAAGGCACACCACTTTTCAAAAAGTTGTTCAAACTGGAAGGAAAGCATATATGTTATTGAGTGTACTGTGTGGCGATTCTACGATGAGTCTTTTCTACACCAAGGTGTCCTGATTGTGGAGTTGAGTGGTTTTCCTGTAGGGCTTTTAGGCGACGTTCCCTATAGAGTAATAACTTCCAGGCGTTTAGGTCTGTAACTTCAGTTTTTGGGAAATTATCTGGCTAAAGTATGTATAATATATATATATATATTATACATATTGGCCAAGTATGTTTAAGGATGTAGTTTCTTTTGTCCTAAACTGTCAAATTTGTCAACGCACCAAAGTCGAACAAATCCGACCTTCTGGTTTTATGGGATAAAAGACTGTTGAGGAGCCTTGGACAATAGTAGCTTTAGACATTATGAACCCTTTAACTCCGAGCTCCAGAGGTAACGTGTACATTTTCATTATTCAAGACTTGTATACTAAATGGATAGAGATACAGCCCTTAAGAAAAGCTACAGGTTTTAACGATATCGACAGCGCTACAGGATTTAGTCATAAACCGTTGGGATCACCTAAAGTATTGCTTACAGATAACGGTACCGAATTCATTAACAATAACATGAAAACCCTAGCGCCAAAAATAGGATTTCGTCATATGACCATCTCACCTTATCGACCTCAGGCCGATCCTGTCGAGCGAGTAAATCGCGTAGTACGAACCATGATAATTGCGTTTATAGAGATAAGCCACCGAGAATGGGTGGCCTCCCAGAATTCCGTTTTGCACATAATACAGCGTATCACTCGTCGATCCAATGTACACCAGCTTTCCTTAACTTTGGTCGCGAACCTACAGCCACGATATCCCTACGCCGATAACTAAAAAGAGATATGGACATTGTCCATCAATCTTCTTTAGCTTGGTCAAAACGGATGCAAAAGTTAAACGAATTGCGTAATAGTATAGTCCACGCTCTAGACAGTGCCTTCCAGAAACAAACACACTACTACAACCGCAAGCGACGCGATCAGCGATATGAAATCGGCGATTTAGTATGGAAAAAACAACGCGTAATATCGTCCGCAGACAGACATTTTATGGCAAAATTAAAAGATGCGTTTCACGGTCCATTTATCGTTACCAAACGCATATCAAATGTAGTTTATGTTCTACAGGACCTACAAGGACAATTAATGGGAAATTTTTCAGTACAAGACCTAAAACCTTACCATGCACCACTCCAAGATGATCCAGACTATCCTAAAGTAGTAAAGTAGTTACAGTACTTAACAAAGATAATTACAGAATTAAAAATGTCTTACATAACACAGCCACACAAAAAAAAAAAAGTTCTGATCTGGGGGTCTCACTATGTAGACTTTATGTTTTTTGGGTCGCTGAATCCGAATCCGAGGTCCATTTAACCCCATCAGATCAGGATTTTAACATAACCTCAAAAAACCAATATGGCGGACACATTTTTGAAAAGTTCATCGGATTCGCTTGAAATTCGTTACTCGGGGGTTTTTGGGGTCGCTGATTACGAATTTGAAGTCTGATTTCAAAAATTCAAAATGGCGGATCCAATATGGCGGACAAGTTTTTGAAAAATTCATCGGATTCGCTTGAAATTCGTTACTCTGGGATTTTTGGGGTCGCTGATTACGAAATTGATGTCGGTTTTTCGAAATTTTGAATTTGAAAAAATTTTGAAAAAAAAAAAATTTGAATTTTGAAAAACCGACATCATTTTCGTAATCAGCGACCCCAAAAACCCCAGAGTAACGAATTTCAAGCGAATCCGATGAATTTTTCAAAAACTTGTCCGACATATTGGATCCGCCATTTTGAATTTTTGAAATCAGACTTCAAATTCGTAATCAGCGACCCCAAAAACCTCCGAGTAACGAATTTCAAGCGAATCCGATGAACTTTTCAAAAATGTGTCCGCCATATTGGTTTTTTGAGGTTATGTCAAAATCCTGATCTGATGGGGTTAAATGGACCTCGGATTCGGATTCAGCGACCCAAAAAACATAAAGTCTACATAGTGAGACCCCCAGATCAGAACTTTTTTTTTTTGTGTGGCTGTGTAATTAACGTTACAGTATTCCTCACGACTCAGTATGTTCAACATCGAGTTTCAACGTTTGTCTTTGTATTTGTTGTCTATATTTGTATTTCTTGTGTTCCTGTACACCAACTCCGAATGTTGTATTTTGGTATAATATTCATGTCCAGAATAAGTTACAGTATAATCTAGTGTTCCAGTATTTCTAACAGGGTTACAGTTTATCAGTAAATGATACAGTGAAATCGTCTTGTTACCGTCCAGGTGGTGGAAATTTTCTTCTTATTCGATTACTACAATAAAAGAACGTTACAGACTGACGATGGAGTATCCTTCGCCTGTCACGACGTGTCCAGTAGAGGAAATAGAGATCCTTCAGATCTCCGACTCCGAGGACGACCAGTCAATGGTGGGTAGTCTCGATGACTACCTGCTAGATGACGAGGAGGGCGAAGAGCATCGACTATCCTCACTAGTGTTCTTCAATTCTCGAGAATTTAAGTTGGGGTAATATTCTCAAAGAAATTACGGTAAGTTAATTTTTCTAAGAGAATACACTACCGTCCAAAAGTATCAGGACGATTACATTCGACTCTATGAAAAAACATGTCATCACTTTTTTAATCATATCTCGGAAATAAAAGGAGATACAAGAAATAATTAACTACGGTCAGAAAGCTGATTAAATTCTGCGTAAAATAAGCTGTCTTTAAAGTCATTTCGATAATTATTTTTTGAGTTGTAGAGTGAGGAAGAAATAAAAAAAATTATCAAATTTTCTCATTTTTGTCTCTTGACTTCAACTTTTTCAAAAATCTAAAAAAATTTAGATAAATGTTTTTTAAAAACACAGAAATCTTTGTTAGAATTTCAGCTTTGAAATAAGCCTTCAAAAATTAAAAAAGGTTAATCCGTCTTCGATATATCATTAAAAATGTGAAGCCGAGTTTCGACGATTGGTGCATTGGAATTTAACTGTGACGACTGGATTTTAGCTTCGCGTGGCTGCGAATGGAAGAGAAAACAGGAACGGATTTTTGCTGGAGAATAATAAATAATGATGTTTCACGAGTAATATAAAGAAACTCAAAAGTTCATCGTTTCCCCGCATGAATTCGTTCCTGCTTTGTCTCTCATTCGTTGCCGCGCGAAGCCACAATCGAGTCGTCACAGTTGAATTTCAATGCACCAATCGGTCGAAACACGGCTTCACATTTTTAAGGATATATTAAAGACAAATTAACCTTTTTTAATTTTCAAAGGCTTATTTTAAAGCTGAAATTCTAACGAAGATTTCTGTGTTTTTAGAAAAATTTTATCTAAATTTTTCTAGACTTTTGAAAAAGTTGAAGTCAAGAGACAAAAATTAGAAAATTTGATAATTTTTTTTATTTCTTTCTCACTCTACAACTCAAAAAATAATTATCAAAATGACTTTAAAGGCGGCTTATTTTCCGCAAAATTTAATCAGCTTTCTAACCGTATTTAATTATTTCTTGTATCTCCCTTTATTTCCGAGATATGATTGAAAAAGTGATGACATGTTTTTTCATAGAGTCGAATGTAATCGTCCTGATACTTTTGGACGGTAGTGTATAAGAGAATTTAAGAGAATATTGAGAATTTAACTTTATTTATTTAAATAATCTATATTTATTATTTTTATTAGTATAAATACATATATTTTAGCACAAAAAAGAATCATATTATTCATTTATCTCATTAATTTATTAAATTATTTTTATTATTAGAAGGAAACAACAAATTATAAAGATAATTTATTATAATTTTTTTAAACGTTTAAACATTTAGTTTCTTGGAATCTTACTTTTCTAAAAATACTTTTTTCAGTTATAAGATAATTTCAACGATATCGATTCAATTTTATCCTTACAGGTGTAACATAAAATTTTAATTTAGATTATTATTAAATTAACATAAACTTTAAAATCTTAAACATTTGGCATTTTAAAATCACATGTGAATTCCTTTTTTTCAACTTTTTTTACTTTTTATTCAATGATTTCACCGTCATCACTTTCAAATGAATTATCTGAGGTTTCAGAAAAATCATACCATTCAGGAGTAAACTGTGATCTTTTTTCTTTTTTGCGGAGTCTTGGCTCTGAAGGTAGCAATTTTAAATTGTGCGAAATAAATGTAAGTTTACCACTTCTTTTATACAACAATCTGTTTTGCTTATTAGTGCACACATTACCGAATGTGCTAAAACTTCGTTCGGTAGCTGCTGAAGTCGAAGGCATTCCTAGAATATCAATTGCAATAGAGCTTAATGGCGTTCCCATAAAATTCACTTTCCACCAAGTGATAGGATCTAATGTCTTAATAGTCTTGCGAATGTATGGTTTACTATAAAGATTCTCGTTGTTTCGATATAAAGCGAGGTCTGTCATGATGTCTGTGACTGTTTGAGATTCTTCTGTATATAAGTAGCATGCTCGATCGTGAATAAATTCCACTGCAATAACGAATTCTTCTGTTCTTAAGTATTTACTGTTACATTTTGGATCCAACAGATTTGCAGCAAAATGAATTGGTTTAAGTGTAAATTGTCTCCGATTTTCAAAAATCTCTATAATTAGTTTGTCTTCGTTGATGGAAAGTGCCGATTCACTTATTAATTCTTTAAAGGAACTTTAAATTTCAGTAAAGGCTGTCACAACTGAGCTTAAACGAATTGAATCACTTTTAAGCAGCGTAATCCACTTTACTATCGGTGAAAAAAATTGATGCGTTACTTTTAGACCACACCAAAATTCGTCGGAAAGGATATTTGCAGCAACATCTGCTTTCAATCGCGTAGGTAAATCATCTGAAATAGCTAATGTCCTTAAAGCTTTTCTATTCTCAATAAGACTTTCAAGACAAATTATCACAGATCCCCAGCGAGTCTGTCCTGGCAATTTTAAAGAAGGAGCTTTTCCGTTTATCCCTTGTTGAACTACTTGTTTCTGTATTCTTTGAAAAGCAGCTCTTAAAACTTGTCGATTATGTACTTCTTTGACTACGGAATTAGCATCTTTTATAAGCTGATCGAACGTTTCAATTTTAGCGATATCTTCAATCATTAAATTAAGGCAATGATTTGCACAACTGTATTTGGAAATATAATGAAATTTTCTTATGATCAGTTCTCTAGCCTTTATCATTGCAGAAGCGTTATCAGTTGTAATACCTAAAAAATTTTCGCTTCCAATTTCTTCCATGACATTTTCAATCAGATCCGCTAAGAATTCATCTGTATGGCGATGTTCCTCAGTAGAAATTGATTTAAAGAACACTGGCTCAGGCGTTGTGATGATAAAATTAATAATGCCTTCATTTCTGGAAAAAATAGTTTAAAATTATTTTTTCAAACCTTTAAATTGATTAAAATAATGTCATTTTCTATTTAATTTTCATAAGAAATTATTACTTTTTGTTAGTCCAACCATCGCATTGAAGTCCAAGAATTGAGGAATTTAGTATTTTATCATTAACTTTTATATTAACAGTGTCATATTCCGCATCAAGAAAAATATTACTTATTTTAAATACGCTAGGTATTTCCCATGTGGTCGTAACTCCTTAAAAAAGTCAACCCAATATACATTATCAAAAATTGATAGAGGAGAATTTGTTGCGTAAATTGCACTTGCAAATTTTTCGTCGATCCTTACCTATGTGAATAACAATTTTTTAAATAATAAAATCAAAATAATATACCTTTACTTTATATATGTATGTATTAATAAATAAAGTCGTACATTAATATAAATAAAAATGTTCATATGAAAATTGTTATAATTAAAAAATTACAATAAGGATTGACATTAGAAATTCTGACATTTTAAATTCCATTTGAACATGTAAAAGAATATTATTTTTAATTTTATATTATTAAAATATAAAAAGTAAAAATGAAAATAGCATATGTAATAATGTAATAAACTTACTTTTTGATCCGCACTCATTTTGTCAACAAAGTTTCCAATTGATGTCACTTTTAACTTAGATTGCTTAACGTCCTTCACTGTATTTTCCTTCCTGATGTTTACCTGATCCTGATCATTTTCCAGATTATTATTTTCCGTACTTGTATTTTTCTCTCTCATGTTAATAGTTTTTGTTCTGCTTTGCTCTGTTATTTTTAGAAAATAAACTATAAATTCATAAATATTACTTTTTACAGAAAACATAACCTAATATACTTACCATTACCAGATGTCATATCAGCATTATTATTTAATGATACATTGGATGTTTTATCTTCTTCTTGAAATAAATTTTTAATATTCGAAGGACACTGATTGCATCTTAGAAGATGCTTTGTTTGTCTAGTAGCATTTTTAACGTACTCTTGATTACAGAATTTACAAACAAATTTTATTGTTTTCGTTTTCTTATCTTTAATATTTTTGAAATATTTCCAAACTACACTCTTTGGTTTTGTCATTTTTTAATAAAATTTATAGTAGAAATAGAATAATAAAAATAAAATAGCACAACGCCGGTCACTGGATTATCACATTTCACATTTATCAAACTCTATGTAATGACAAAAGTGAGGTTATGTTACATTCTCTTAAATTCTCGGAGAATTTAAGCGTCGGTAATATTCTCTCGGTAATATTACCGACTTAGAACACTAATCCTTACCAAACTCATCCAGTTCCAGTATCAAAATAATCGAGGATCTGAACATGGAAAGAGAAATGGAGAATGGAGATTGGCTAATGGAGGAAGAGGTCCAGGAAGCAGCCGCACCACCCCAGGACCAATACGAAGAAGCACCACGAATTCCAATCCCACCACCATGGAATCCACCGGAGCCCGACGCCGACGGACCAGGTGATATTCCAGGCCCACCTGAAGATGTGGAAGTAAGGTTGGAAGAGGATCCATTCTGGGATCCAATCAGACCGTTCCTGCCCGCCCTGGTAGGTTGGAACAGTACAGGCCAGGATTGTTCCAGTCGCTCCAAGAAATAATGCTCAGATGCAACCACAAGGACAACAAGGAGTGTCCTATCCGATGGAGGACGAATTTGTCAGGAAGAACTGCCCTACCGAGCAAAGTCCAGGATTAGCCGCTAGCAGGACCGTCAACGATAGACCAAGCGAACCAAACGGGGCCCATTACGAAGGAAAACGGGACACAGACGACAGAGCTCGCACCACTCAGGCAGATGGAACCTATTCCCGGATCCTCACAAGTAAGGATGGATCTGGACGAGGTTTTCTCGGACTCGGAAGAGGGCCCATTCGATCCTTTTAAAAGGCCCAGGCAACCTGCTAAAAAGCCCGATCGGTGGACCGAAAACGATTCCTCAAGTCACCAATCGAAGAGGTACATCCGACCCAGAAGGCGCAAATGCTGGAGGAAGCCGTATGCGAAGCCAAAGGAAACGGGCTACAGCCGACCACCCGAACCTACGTGCTTCCTGAACGCCAGAGGGAAACCAGTTTCAGGCCTATCACGAGAACCAGCTCCAAGCCGAGCACGAGGCCCAGAACCAGCTATAGGCCGAGTACCAGGTCCAGAACCAGCTATAGGCCGAGTACCAGACCCAGAACCAGCTTTAGGCCAAGCACCGGTTCCAGCCCCTCGACGCCTCTGTTGGAATTGCCAGAGACCGGGCCACAATTTCAACAAGTGCCCCGAACCAAAAACCGTTTTCTACCAGATGTGCGGCCGACGAGGGTACACCGCAAAGACCTGCCCGAAATGCGGCAAACGTTGGGCGTCAATCGGACCGTATGTTCCGAAATACGGAAGGAACATCCCCAGGGACCACCAACACCCGTACCGGCGACAGCGATAAAGAAAGTTGCCGGGTTTAATATAATAAGAATATTGTTCACCTATCTTCATTTAATATATTTACTTAATATTTAATTATATTTATTTTCACTTATATTTACTTATTTTCACTTATATTCACTTATATTCACTTAATATTTAATTATATTTACTTTCACTTATATTCACTTGATATTAATTTATAATTACTCATTTTTCACTCTATTTTATATTCACTGTTTATTCACCATGTTATTTAATTTTGATAGAGGGGAAAACACTCCCTGTGTAACATATTTTTTCCTGACTTTGAGAATTGTAACTTGAGTTAAATCCACATTGTCACATTGTAATGACTCGTGATAGGATCCCATGATTTCTACGATAACTTTCTTTTATGTGATTAACACAATTATAATTTTTTTCTATTGCCTCAGGCAACAATTAAATCTAAGACAAAAATGTCAAATAAAAAATAATTTCTGTTTTGAAAATTTTGTGGCAAGGCGTTGGAACTCTCACTGTTTTACTTGCGTTAAAATACAAGTGCTCTAGTTTAAGAGCAAATCTTTGCAACATTTCTGGACGCAATTTGTTTTCGTTTTACTTATTTCCGAAATCTTTTTTGACCAAATAGGTATTTGATATAAAACTACTTTACTTGAAATTCACATAATATGCACATTATTTCACATAAATTTCATTGCACACAAAAACCATTTAACATAAATATAATTTGTCATAGAATTCATTAAACAGAAATATTATATTACATAAAACTCAGATAACTTAATTCCCATTTGACATAAAAATTATGTAACATAAATTTCTATTAACATAAAAATCATTTAACATAAATTTCTTTTGACATAAAATTCATTTAACGTAAATTTTATTTGTTATAAAATTCATTTGACATCAATTTCATTTGGCATAAATGTCATTTAACGTAATTATTATTTGACATAAATATCATTAGAGATAAAATTAGCTTGACATAAATTTCATTTGACGTGAATATCATTTAACATAATTATTATTTAATGTAAAATTAAATTTATATAAATTTCATTTAGCATAAATTCCATTTAACATAATTCTCATTTGGCATAAAATTTACTTGACATAAATTTCATTTGGTATAAATCCCTTTAATATAATTTTCATTTGAGATAAAGTTCACTTGATATAAATTTCATTTGACGGATAACTTATTACACAAAATTCTCAATTTGACATAAAATTCAGTTGTCATAGATTTTATTTTACATAAAGATCATTTGACATGGAAATATAGGCGCTAATTTCAAAATTGGCGAATCACAATGTTGTTGATAATATCTAATTGGTTACTTTTAAAATTCGCTCCGATATTGTTATGTAAAATGTAATTTGTGTAAAATAATTTTTATGTCAAATGAGAATTTTGTTGAATGACTTTTATGACAAATAGAAATTGTGTTAAATGTCTTTTATGTCAAATGAACTTTATGTCAAATGAAAATTATGTTAAATGGGATTTATACCAAAAGAAATTTATGTCAAGTGAATTTTATGCCAAATGAGAATTATGTTAAATAGAATTTATGCTAAATGAAATTTATATAAATTTTATTTTACGTTAAATAATAATTATGTTAAATGATCTTCACGTCAAATGAAATTTATGTCAAGCTAATGTTATCTTTAATGATATTTATGTCAAATGAGAATTACGTTTAATGACATTTATGACAAATGAAATTGATGTCAAATGAATTTTATAACATACAAAATTTACGTTAAATGAATTTTATGTTAAAAGAAATTTATGTTAAATGTTTTTTATGTCAATAGAAATTTATGTTACATATTTTTTATGTCAAATGGGAATTAAGTTATCTGAGTTTTATGTAACATAATATTTCTGTTTAATGAATTCTATGACAAATGATATTTATGTTAAATGGTTTTTGTGTGCAATGAAATTTATGTGAAATAATGTGCATATTATGTGAATTTCAAGTCAAGTAGTTTTATATCAAATAACTATTTAGTCAAAAAAGATTTTGGGAATAAGCATGCGTCTCGCAATTTAGTTTCTCATAATAGAGTTTTATTTATATTTCTTGTTGTGTCAATAACAGTTTAGAGTTCCGAATAGAATATTGTAACGCTTTTTTCTATACATTATTATAAGGAAACTAAATATAGAACATTAATAATAAACAAGTATTCATAAATCAACAATAATTCTAAAACTATAATTTTAAGGTTACTGTAGCTGAACTCTAAGACAATTTTACATACTCAAAATCTAGTTTTAACCAAATTTCAATATTTAACCAAAGAAAACGTTACTTGTGCAATCTAGTTCTTTATAGTTTGTCTAGACGGTCCCCGATAGGGCGCCAGACAACTTTTGTATCGCCGGTATTGTCAACCGGACTAAAACATAATTAATTAACAATCATTAAATTAAACATTACTCAATACTTAATTAAGACCGACTAAACAAACATTAATGTTAACTAGATTCTTCGCACGTGCCGGCACTAGTCAGCTATGCTGGTCGTGGAGAGAGGGGTGAGTTTTGTATTTAAGAAAGAGAAGGTAGTTTAAAACACAGTGACGGAATTATAAATACATTAACAATCGATTGGATAAAAATAATTAAGTATATTGTACCAACAAAACTTGATTAACAAACTACAATAAATTGTGATGATCATTTTGTCGATTATAATTGATAATTAAAGTAATAAAATACTATAAGCAGAATTACTTGATTATTCTGAATTATAACAAAGAACCATAAATAATATAAATAACTTACCGATTCTGTATCGATGATAAGTTGACTCGTGATAGCGACCATGATTTTATTTTACACTTTTAATTTATTATTTATTTAAGAAAACATTAAACTAATAATTAATTGGAATATTGAACTCACTGTAACATATTATTTAACAATTCGAAACCATAAAAGAATTTAACTGTAACTAAACTAGAACTGATTCTGAATATATTACATTTTACTAAAAAACTGGAGAAATTAACTAACGATGTTAACACAACAAGGAATCGATGACAAGAGAGAGATTTAAAAGATTTTTCAGAATTATTTTAATTTGAAATTAGTACTGAATTTTGGCGTTAGGTGACTTATCGGTATTCTTGATATTTTTATACAAAAAGGCGGTTTTCTCCTACCTTGCTTCTCTCAGAAAATTGAATTACTAATACTATGATACTTAAACTAAAACGACTTTTCCTATGGCAAGTTGCGCCCTTCTTGACCATAAGAACCTGTCAATTAACCTAAAAGGAGAGCTTCTTTGCCAAACGAAGTCGCTTTCGTTTGACAAAGCCTGCCAACTCACTAAGACTAAACTAATTTATCAAAATTCCTTAATGTGGAGCGCCAATGTTTTGATTAGAGCATATTTTTTCCTTTGAGATTTTTTACATTTTACGCCGATAACGCTTTAGATTGTCAAAAAGATCTTTATTACTATTCATGATAATTTTAATTATTTTTTAACTGATCTCTGCATTTTATAGTTTTATATTTAACAATAATAATTTAATAAATTTTAAAAAAATAATAATTTCAGGGTGTCTACTAACCGGGAATTCCGGGAAAACAGGGAATTAGCCGGGAATTTTATACCAAACCGGGAATTTTTTTACCAAAATTAAAAAAGTTTTATTATTTTAATTTCTTTTTAAAAAATCACTTTTTATTTCAATTTTTATAGGTATAATTTTAAATTTTTGATTAAATGTTTATTACTTATTAAAAAAATTTCACTATTTATAAAAACAATTGAATCCTTCCAAAGAATGCTATTATTTATGTAAATAATTTAATTCTTGTGAAGAATTTTATTAAAATTTTTGAAAATAATAATCATTAATAATTAATTATTTACTTATAATAAGTAATAAACATTTAATCAGAAATTTAAAATTATAAAAATTTAAGAGAAGTTTAATAATATTTTTAGAAGCAAAAAATTGATTTAAAACTGTAAGAGGGACTTTAAATTTTTTAAATTAAATTATAATTACGGTTACTAACTTCCCTTGATTATTTTCGAAAAATTTAAATAAAATTCTTTAAAAGAATTCAATTATTTTTCAAAAAATGTAAACAAATTTCAATTATTTAAAAAAATTTCAATTATTTGTTTAGAAAAATTCAATTATCTTGAAACAATAGAATTAAAAAATTACAACAATCTTATTTTTCAGAATTAAAAAAAAATTTGCGAAAGTTCAATTTTATTAAACAATTTTAAGTATGTATATTTTTTAAATTAACTAATAAAGATTTTAATTATTAATCTTCGCAGTAGGAAACATGAATACATTAGAATTTAACTCTTTATAATATTCAATTATTAATCAATTATTAAATTAAAATACTTTGAAAATTCTATTTGTTAAAAAGTTTCTAATGAAATTCTTTAACAAATTTAATTACATATTTTCAGTCGAATTGATTTTTTACTATCAAATTAATTATTTTTAACTAACTTAAATTTAGAGAACAGTATAAATACCTATTAAAATTGAAATAAAAAGTGATTTTTTAAAAACAAATTAAAATAATAAAACTTTTTTAATTTTGGTAAAAAAATTTCCGGTTTGGTATAAAATTCCCGGCTAATTCCCTGTTTTCCCGGAATTCCCGGTTAGTAGACACCCTGAAATTATTACTTTTTTAAAATTTATTAAATTATTATTGTTAAATATAAAACTATAAAATGCAGAGATCAGTTAAAAAATAATTAAAATTATCATGAATAGTAATAAAGATCTTTTTGACAATCTAAAGCGTTATCAGCGTGTGATGCCTGGCGCGCCGGGTGACCTGCGGTCGGAGCGCGCGGGGTATTTATATATAATTTTTGCAAAACCGTTCAAGGTCCTACTCTGGTTTTTACATGCCATATAGGAAAAAAGGTAAGCTTTCGATTGGGATAGGTTAGAAGAAAAAAAAATCGTCGATTTCGAGATATATTGAAATTAAAAATTTGACCTTGAATTTCAAGGTCAAATTAAAAAAAAAAATTTTTTTTGTCACCACCAGCTTGTAGCTCTTGAAAAACCCTTCAAAAATCATTATTCACACTTCTAATTTCATTAATTCTACTTATCAATATGTTAAATTGAAGAAAAGACGTTTTCAAAAAAGTCAAAATTTTGAAACGATGTAACTCAAAAAATATTTTATAAAATTCAATAATATTTTATATTTACAATTCCACTAATAATAGTAACATTTTAGCAAAGTTTCGAGAAAATTCAATAACATTTATTTTTTGACCTGGTCAGTTGAGGAATTGTGACATATATATATATATATATATATACTTTTATAATTGAAACACAAAAGGTAACGGCGCCGGTAACGCCGGCTCTGGTAACGGCTACCTTTCTTTCTTTCTCTAAAGGCAATATAAATAAGAATGTCTCTCCCTTTACCTAATTTGCATATCTACTTGTTTCATATTAAGGAAAATGACTTTATTGTGACTGCCAAATTACGGAAGGATTCTAGGTAATTAATACAATTAGGCGATAATTTGAATGACTGCAATTTTACGTGATACTAATATTAAGAATACTTTCTTCAGACAAATTAAGGTAATTTTTAAGAATAGTGTAATTAATAATGTTCACTTAAATTACTGCACTTCCATAATTAAGAGAATAAATTTTAAAAAATATATTCTACCATATTGAATCCGCCATTTTAAATTTTTACATTCTGACCTTGGATTCGTATTCAGCGACCCCGAAAACCCCCAAGTAACAATATTCAGCTGATTTTAGCAATTTAAAAAAAATCTTCCGCCACATTGGATCCGCCATTTTGAATTTTTGAATTCTGGACTTGGATTCATATTCAGCGACCCCGAAATCCCCCGAGTAACAACATTCAGCTTAATTTAGTTAAATTTGAAAAATTAGTCCTCCATTTTGGATTTGCCATTTTGAATTTTGGGATTTAGATCACAAATTACTCCAAATTTGTATTCAGAGACAACAGAAATTTGAAAATTAGCAGTTGTAAATAATTTACATCACAAAATGTTAGAGTTCTTAAAGATTAAATTTTTTTTTAAATTTGTGTCATATATTTGTCTGTGGGGGTCGCTATTTTGAAAATGACAAAAATAGCCCATCGGCATTCGATTCTACATAAAAAATACTAAATTTTGAGCTATTTAAGATTAAGTCCAACGCACAATAGGTTCGCGAACGAGACGCATGAGATAGACAAGGACACAAATATATCTCTGTCCTTTTCTAACTCCTGCTTTGCGTTCGCGAACGACTTTCGCGAACCTATTGTGCTTAGGCCTTTACAATAGACATTTTCATTTAAGACCGGAAGTTGGAGCTACGCCATGACACACGGTGCGATTTTAAAATTTTCGAACAACTTTGTGTAAGAATGTATCACGAAGTAGTATCAGGAGCACTCACTCGACTCACTCTTTCAGAAAATTCTGCCCCCAACTTTTCTGACTCAAATAGAGAATTATAATCTAAAGATACTTGTGACCCTAGCGGGGAAGCAAAATATTGCAAACGTGGTGAATTGTTTTTGTAGTCTGTTTTATTTTTTCAATATTTTCACAAAATCCTTTTAAAAAATTAATATTTTTTGTATTTAAACTTTTATTTTCTTATTTTTGTTTAATGTCATTAAAAATCATCACTTCACAAATACATTGTTTACTTTATTAGAAACGTCACATAGGCGCAGCCATATTGAATTCTGTAAAGTACATGCACTTTCTATTAAGGGCGTGGTGATCGCTGCATGATAATTTTCTATTTGATTTCCAAAACCTGTAGCCAAGTGCTATACAAGAGTGAGTGCTCCTTATACTACTTCGTAGAATGTATATTGTGCTAATAACAATTCAACTAAAAAACTCGATGAAAATGACATTCCAGAAGAAAAATTAACATTTGAACAGGTAGAGAAAAATACTGTCTATCAATTAAAAATATGGTTATAAAGCCGAAGTTAGTGTTTAAAGGGTAAAAAAGTCTATCTTGTTGACATGTAAATAAGGTTATGTTATGAACATAACCTTACCCACAGGTCTCATTTTCGACATACTTGACAAGTTTTGCAATTACTTCGAATATTTTCATTTTCTAAATGTTAAACGGTTTTGGGAAAGAAATAAAGTAATAATTTTCAGTCAAGTAAGACTTGCAACTAGTAAGTTGCAAAAGTGATCTTTTGCAATTCCCAAAACAACATTTATTTTGTGCAACAATTTTTTTCCTTTGTAGATTATTTTTCTCAGGCATACTGCTCATTTCTAATACACTCTAATTTCTTTTTCTACATTCATTAGTAATATTTTTTAATTACTTTTTATTATTGGCACTGTGCATTATGTACAAAAAGTGCTCGAGACTTTGTCGGAAGTTCTATATATATATATATATATATATATATATATATATATATATATATTCCGCGCTTGCGCAGTACAGATTCCTTAAATGAAAAGGTCTATTGCTTCAAACCACAAGTGGACAAAGTCATTTGCCTCTTCGTATGGAATGACCCATATATGAAGCATTTTACGTGAAATGTCCTAAGTTGAAATTTCAACTACTTGAAAAAAATTGAAACTCAGGGAATTTGTTGTTCTATCAAATAGAAATGTGCCCCAAAAAACATTTTTGATATTTTAGAAAATTTGGAGGGGGTAGAGGGGGGTCAATTTGACCAATTTTGCTAACACCGGCTATTTTGTGCATTTTTTCTGAACATACTTTTAATGGGAAAAATTTTGTAGAATATGTTTCTGAAAGGTTTTTTCGTCCTCTTTCCAATGGTGAATTTTATTTTTTAATATTTAAAAAATTGATCTAAATTTTTGATAATTAATATTTAATTTTCAATTTCTCAAAAATCGCTCCGTTTTATTAAAAAATAAATTATTGCAGACGAAAGCTGAGGTTTTTTACTATCAGCATGTAAATTTGCAGAATGCCTTTTTTTGTTTTTGAGTTATTAAATTTCAAAGAATAAATTGCGGCGCGGTCACCTCGCGTCACGCCGGGTATTTTATGATTAATAAATCTAAAATACACTACCGTCCACGAGTATCAGGACGATTACACGCAACTCTATAAAAAAACATGCCATCACTTTTTCAATCATATCTCGGAAGTTAAAGGAGATACAAAAAAAACTTAAATACGGTCAGAAAGCTGATTAAATTCTGCGTAAAATAAGCCGTCTTTGAAGTCATTTCGTTAATTATTTTTTAAGTTGTAGAGTGAAAAAGAAATAAAAAACCTATCAAATTTTCTCATTTTTGTCTCTTGACTTCAACTTTTTCAAAAATCTAGAAAAATTTAAATAAAATTTTTCTAAAAACACGTAAATCTTCGTTAGAATTTCAGCTTTAAAATAAGCCTTCGGAAATTAAAAAAAGTTATCCGTCCCCGATATATCATTAAAAATGTGAAGCCGTGTTTCGACCGATAGGTGCTTTGAAATTCAACTGTGACGACTCGATTCTGGCTTCGCGCGGCAGCGAATGAGAGAGAAAACATTGGCGAATTCATACGGGGAATGACGAACTTTTGAGTTTCTTTATATTACTCGTGAAACATCATTATTTATTATTCTCCAGCATAAATTCGTCCCTGTTTTCTCTCATTCGCTGCCGCGCGAAGCCAGAATCGAGTCGTCACAGTTGAATTTCAAAGCACCAATCGGTCGAAACATGGCTTTACATTTTTAATGATATATCGGAGACGGATAACCTTTTTTAATTTCCGAAGGCTTATTTTAAAGCTGAAATTCTAACGAAGATTTACGTGTTTTTAGAAAAATTTTATCTAAATTTTTCAAGATTTTTGAAAAAGTTGAAGTCAAGAGACAAAAATGAGAAAATTTGATAGTTTTTTATTTCTTTTTCACTCTACAACTTAAAAAATAATTAACGAAATGACTTCAAAAACGGCTTATTTTACGCAGAATTTAATCAGCTTTCTGACTGTATTTCAGTTTTTTTGTATCTCCTTTAATTTCCGAGATATGATTGAAAAAGTGATGGCATGTTTTTTATAGAGTTGCGTGTAATCGTCCTGATACTCGTGGACGGTAGTGTACTTCTGTGTGCATTTCTCGTGATCGAAAAAAGGCCACTTCAGGGAGCAGTGAGAGGAGTAATTTCTCCTTATCAGGTTTCAAGGAAGTTCCAGGATGGGACGGATTGTCAATCCTGTCTTGATTGAGTTTGTCCCCACTCTCAGAGAGGATGATAAAGTTGCCAGATCATCAGCCTTTTCGTTTCCTCTGATTCTGGTTTGACCAGGTATGCACATAAAGCGTATATTATTTCCACGATTTATGATTTCTAACGACAATTTTATGATATCGTGAATAACTCGGTCCGAGGCAAAGTTGACAGCCCTTATAGACTGAGAGTAGCGTTTCCGGGTTAGCTTCCTAGGTGACCCTTGAGAGTACTCTTAGTACGTTGGTGGCAGCTAGGGCCTTAGATGTGATTAAATTAATGTGATCCTTCCAGTTCAGCTTGAAATCGACTAGCCTGTGGGAGTAAAGCTGAGATGTCTCGTAATACGAAGTTGAACAAAATGGTGGAGAGCAAGCCACTTTGCGGAACTTCCACTCCACATGTGAGTTTCTCAGGATTATTTTCTTTGAAAGAGACGTGTCGTGTTGACACCATAAAGGCTATAAAATTTCTCAATCTTGCTGTGGTGCGGCAGCGTACTAACTGATCCAAAATTTTCACTGATAGAACCGCGTTAAAGGCTCCTTTCAGATCCAAAGCCATCGCAACGGTCCCCTTGGACTGCGAGAAGTACTGGATGACATCTGTCACCAAGAATCGATTTGAACGACAGGAGATTGAGAAGCCCTAATGTCGTATCTAATTAGATTTTTAGGGTTTCGTGGCCAAGGGCCAAAACCCTTATAGCGAGACTTCGGTGTCCGTCCGTAGTTCTAACGTCTTAAGTTTTAAGTCTTATGTATTAACTCTTATGTCTTATGTCTTTTGTCTCAAGACTTAAGACATATGTCTTATGACAACATAACAACCGTTGAAATGGCAATTGTTGCTATGTTAATGGTTGACATAACAACCGTTGCCATGGCAACAATTTTTTATTACTATGGTAATAAAAAATTTTCAATCTTAAGTACAAAAAAAATTTCTAAATAAATTATTATTTATTTATTTTTAGGCCACGAAACCCTATAATGTAGGCGCATTACGCCTGCTTCTCTGACTGATTTTTTAATGTATCTAATTCTTCTGCGTCCGGATTGTTAGATGCATTTATCATATTCGTTTTTCCCCTGGAACGCTCTGATGAGTCCCCAGATCATTTTGGAGCTCATTTTTAGTGAGATCTAGTTGCACAGAGCCTTAAGTAAAGCATTTTTTAGGTCATATAATTTTTTATGTGTTTTTTTTCAGCATCTGTGCAAATATCAGAATTGATTGAGTTCAGGTTTTGTAAGTATTCTTGTGTTTTTGCCAATTTGTTTTTTAGAGCCAGGTCACATTCGTGCGTCACCAAGATGGTTTGATTGGGGAAGAACTACTCGAGGCTTTTGGAATTTCTGTCCTGTTATTATTTCCTGACATTGACTGTTTTATGGCAATTCTTTTAGAATTGCCAATCCACGTGGTTAGTTCTTAGTCTTCTTGAGCTATCGCATTTTTTTAAATATTTAAATCAACCTCCAGGATGACCGGCATGTGATCACTGCTAAATGTTTCTCTTAGGGTTTCAAATAGAGCCAGTTCAGTCAACGTAGAGGAAAGTAGAATAAGGTCGAGAGTACTCTCCGAGCCATGAAGATGCGGATCTAAAAGTCGGGAGGCCATCAATCATTATAATAAGATCCCTTGTTTCAATCGACTCGAGAAGCCTCTTCCCAGCATTGTTTAAATTAAGAGTGCTCTTGTTCTATGTGTGCGGAAGGAGGCAAATATATGGAAATAACAATGATAGGGCCTTGAGGTGTAAAAAGTTTAATCGCGACTGTGTATATGACAGTATTTCACAGACTATCCAAGTTCAGTTTTTCAACGACGAGCGAGCATTTAGTTAAAATGCGGAGCGATCGCATCTGAATGAATTATAACCCCTGATATTCCATTTTTGGTTATTGTCGCGCCACAGGTTATATTTTACGTATTTTTCCGTTGGATTCACAAATAACCAATGGCTGGATTCTTTTTACTGTTATAACCGCTTAAAGCGGGCACTGAATTTAAATTTGAATTTATTATTCAGATTAAAGTTGGGATAAATAAATATACACTTATAATTGATTGGAAAAACCCCTTTCGGGTAAAAAACCAATTTTATTTAAGTTCAAATATTGTTTCTTTTTTATATACACTTCACAACTTTAATTTTACAAATAATTGTTGAATCGTTAAATATTTAATTTAACGCTTTTAATTGCTTGTCGAAGATTTGATTTAAGTTTAGTTTATTCACACTTATAAGATTCGTTAATTTAACAATGTATAATACTTAAAAGATTTGCACTAACAAGTAGTGGTCTCTTCTCAAGTCTCGAAAATTGTCTCTAAATTTGGGTCTCAGGCGCTCTCTTTATATACCCAACTAAAAAAGGAGAGGTTTACCCTCCCCTCTTTGTTTAACCAATCATAGTGCTGATGACGTGGCACTCGACCAATAAGCGATGAACATTCAAGGTCAAGTTATTGCGCATTTACCAAATGACCAAAATAATTACACGTGTTTATATATATTCAAGGTCAAATTATCACGCATTTAACAGATCTCAAGGTTAAATTATTACGCATCCTACAAATGACTCATTATTTTCATATATTCTACTGCGCAGTTTTTAACTGCGCAATAAAATAACCGTCATACGTAGATTTACAATATAATTTTGCAGTTTTTCTTATTAATAATAAGAAGAACAAATTCAGTGTTTCATAATCATAGTTTCGCTCTATTTTTTAAATATTTAATGCATATTCCTTAACTAATTAAACACTAATAATAATAATAATAATAAACTTAAATTAATATTATATCTAATTACAGTTTTATATAATTATTAATAATAATACTTTTACAATATCTTTAAATAATACAATGATTACACGATAGAGAGAGAAAATTAAATTAAATGTCGATATGAAGGTTTTCCTATATTTTAAGAATAATAATAATATTATTATTAATATTGTATAATGTATTATTTATATTTAAATTTGAATCTCTCAAGATTACAATAGAAAAATTTAGTTTATTCATTAGGGATTTAAAATTCCCTGGAAAATTTACTAGGCACTGATGCCAGATGCCACAGTTATTAGTCCCAAGCCATGTTTCCGTGATTAAGAGGAGATCCAGGTTTAATTGAAACAGCATTGTTTCGATGTTAGATTTTTTGTTAATCGGAGATATGACGTAGGAGGGGGCTGTTGAGACATTCTGGAGCTTTTTCTGGCAGTCGGTCTGAAAAAGGTTTGCTTTATGCAAAGCAATAAAATAGAAATAAGATATTATATTCTATTATTTATATTACTTAGATTATTTGGTTTAGTGGTTTATTGAATCTATGATATTTGTTAAAATAACTTTAATTAAATCTACTTAATTTAATTTTAACGTAATTTGTAACTCTGACTTTAATTTAATTCATAAATACTTCTTTGTTCGATATGTCAATTAGCAATGTGTTTTCTGCATCTGACCTATACCAGTTTCAACTAAATTATGACAAGTTTATATTTATTTGATTCGGTGTAGACTACTTTCCGATGAGGAATGTTCGGTTATTTATTTTAACTGGAATAAATATAAGTATTTATTATAGCAGTACAGTGAGAGCTGAGTTAGAATTACTATCTATAAAACACGATTAATATTAGAGTAGAGGCATTGCACGTCAGAAATATCACGATTTGCAAAGGGTCTGCTGATTTTCGCAAAACTTTGTGGGATTATAGTTCTATATAAGAGACTTCTTCCCCCCAAATTAAAAAAAAATTTAAAGTTGTTGAAGATTTTACCATTTTGAATTTTAATATTAATTTCATAAAATTTTGAATATCTCGGAATATTGTTTATGAATTTTTATGAAATTTACACATTTTTCAGGTAAAAGTATGTACTTTAAAATGCAAATAAAGTTATTAAAAAAAATTAATTTTTAAATCAAAAAATTAAAAAAAAAATTTTTTTTAATTTTTTGTTTATTTACTCCTCTCTGAGAAAAATGTTATTAATAGATTTGGATTCCTCATGAATTCACCTTTAATTTCATAAAAAGAATTGATGGAGACTCAACTGGGTCCAGATATATTGAAGTTTTTGTAAAAAATAGGCCTAGTTGCAGCGGCAATGCACCGCTATGGTAACGTACTTCGCGACTTGTACAGTATGGTGCTATGGCGCGGCGACGCTTTTTTTACAAAAACTTTAATATCTCCGGACCCAGTTAAGTCTCCATCAATTTTTTTATGAAATTAAAGGTGAATTTATAAGGAATCCAAATATGTTAATAACATTTTTCTCAGAAAGGAGTAAATAAACAGAAAAAATTTTTTAATTTTTTATTTAAAAATTATTTTTTTTTAATAACTTTATTTGCATTTTAAAGTACATACTTTTACCTTAAAATTTGTGAATTTTATAAAAATCCATAAACAATATTTTTCGAGATATCCAAAATTTTATGAAATTAATATTAAAATTCAAAATTTTTAATTTTTTTTTTTAAATTGGGAGAAAGAAGTCTCTTATAAATAAGTGTAATCCCACAAAGTTTTTAGATAATTTGACATTTTTAACTTTTTACAGAAAATGTTAAATTATCAATTTTTTTAATTCCGTTTCTGTCCAATACCTATGTATTCCTTTTTGAGGCAAAGATTTCTTGAAAGTGAATTCCAATCAATTCCGTTTTAATATTTCTTTAATTTTTGAATTTTTGTGAATTCCGAAATACTGTGTGATACTCTGTAATTTCAATTCCTGTCTATTCCGTTTTAATATTTTGTAATTTTTTAATTCCTTTGAAGTTTGCAACACTTTGAAATAAGTGCTTCTAAAATTCGGTAGTCATAGTACAGTTTAAATAGCTGAGCGGACAAGCTGTTTTTCTCCGACAATGAAGCTTGAGGGTTCAAATCTTCGAACCGTCAAATTTTTTTTCCGCTTAAAATATTAAAACGGTATTCAAAAGAATAAACTTAGCTTCTTTTCGGCTTCTCCAAATAAAAATAAAAAGAATTGGTCACAAACGGAATTTAAAAGAATTAAAAATTTTGCATTCTTATTCAGGGTGTCTACTGGTCCTTGAAGTCCTGGAATTCCTGGAAATGTCCTGGAATTTGAAAAAATGTCCTGAAATGTCCTTTAATATCCTGGATTTTGAACTTTTGTCCTTGAATTTTCCATATTTTGCTTTTCAATATTCAATAATTTAAAAATTTTACTCAAATTTAAAAAAATAATTTTTTGATCCATCAAAAAATAATGTCAATTTGTCATTTGATTAAAGAAACTGGTATCTACAATAATGATTTTTAACTCTTTTTATAATAAAATAAATATTTTTGTTCAAGTAGGTTAATTAAAATTATGAAAATCGTATTATGAAATAATATTACACAGGGTTGCCATGAAATGTTATTTTTCTTTTTCCCTGACTTTTTCCTGATTTCCAGACAAAAATTTCACTTTTTACCTGACCCTAATTTCTTTTTTAAATAAATATTTAATCATTATTTTTCTATAGGAATTAGGATTCTCAAATTCCAATAACTTATGATAATATTATAATAAAACATAAAGAAATCGATCACTCCGAGTCTTCGACTCGGAGTGATTGATTCCTTCATGTTTTATAATAAATTTAAGATGACAAAATAATAAAATCATTATTTTATTTCCTAAGAATATTGTAACTAAAAATTCAAATTTTCAAAGATTTTAATTTTAACTCTTTTCAAAATTCAATTATTTACAAAAATTCACGCCATAATGTTTTTAATATTCAGTTATAATTTAAAATTTTAAGTGAAATTTATTTTTTAATAAATTTTTATTAGAAAATTTCCCGAGAATTCGATTATTTAAATACAAAAATAAACAATTTATTTAGTAATTGCATGTTTTTAAAATTCAATTTTTATGAAGAATTTTATCAAAATTTTTAATAACAATTGAATTCTTTCGGGGAATTAAAAAAAAAATTCTGAGAATAAATGCAATTTTCTATCATTTTATTTAAAATTTTATAAAAATAATTGAAATTCTGCGATAAGTTTTGTTATTTATGAAAATAATTTGAATTCTTGCAACGAATTTTATTAAAAATTTTTTTAAAGAATTGAATTCCTGTGAATAATTTTATTTGTAAAAATAATTTAATTTCAGAGAAAAATGTTATTATTTATGAAAATAATTAATTTCTTGGGAAGAATTTTATTCAAATTTTTTTTAAAAAATTGAATTTTTCAGAATATTAAAAATTTTTTTTTAAATAATTTAATTCCATCTAGAAATTTCAATAAAAAATTGAAAATAATTGAAATCTGTCAAAGAATTAGAAAAAATTTTTTTTAAGTAATTGAATTCCTGTGAAAATGTTTATTTTTAAAAAGAAATTGAATTCTTGGGAAGAATTTTATTAAAATTTCTTAAATAATTGAATTCCCACAAAAAAATTTATTATTTGTGAAAATAATTGATTTCTTAAGAAGAAATTTATTGAAAACAATTGAATTATATAGGAAAATTTTATTAAAATTGCAATTTAATGAACTAAATATTGCAAAGAATTTTGTCAACATTTTTTTGAATAATAAAATTATTAAATGAATTTTATTAAAATTTTTCGAAATAATTGAATTTCTAAGACTATTTTTTTCAATTTTCTTTATATATTTGAATTCTTTCGAGAAACTTAATTAAAAAATTTTAAATAATTGAATTGATGTAAAGAAATTGGTAAGTAATTGAATTGCTGTTAAATTTTTATTAAAATTTTGTTTAAATAGTAGAATTCGTTTGGAAAATTTTATTAAAATATTAGATGTCAAAAATAATTGAAATGAGGAAAATTTTTGAATCCCTGACTTTTCACTGAATTCCTTGACTTGTGGCAACCCTGTTGCACAAATAAATGTTCTGGAAAAATAAGAAATCTGTCCTGAAAATGTCCTGGAATTTTAAGTTATATTTTCAGTAGACACCCTGTTATTAATTCCTTACTTCTTACTGGGTCATTTGTAGCTATCAGTTAGTGCTAATATATAGAATCTCTCCTTTCCGCCGAGTTCTTCATATTATGTGATGATAGGATCATTTGTATATAGCGTTTCTTCATCACCTCGAATCCATTCTTGTATGCCGAAATACTATTCCGTTTTAATATTTTGTAATTTTTTAATTCCTTTGAAGTTTCCAACACTTTGAGATAAGTGCTGCAAAGAATTATAATTTTCGAATTCTTATTAATTCGTTACTTCTTACTGGGTCATTAATATTTGAACCCTCAAGCTTTTTTTGGTTACCACCACAATTGACACAATAATCCTGCGAAGCGGGTTTTGTGTAGGGTTCGGAGGAATGAGATTGGCCGCAGTGTTCACAGATCTCATCCGCTGCTATACATTGCGAAGTAACATGCCCAAATCTTTGGCATATATGTAGCAACGTTTCGGAAATGGGATTGAAGGTGTAACAAAGATTCGAGTGCTCCACGAATAAAGAAAACGAGGGACAGTAATTGAGCGGAATGTCAAATCGATAATATCTGTGAGGTTGACATCTGATTTGGACCTTCTGCGTCTGGCAGAGATCATGATAGCCTGAGTATCTGGATCCATACTGATGATTATCTCTAAAACTGATGATTCCTTGTTAGCATGAATAAAACCCTTTTTGAAAGCAATGGATTCAGGAATAAATAATCTATAACCTTCGTTCCTAAGTGTTAACAAGTTCTTAGCGTCAATAGCCTGAACGCAAAAGATTTTGATTTGATTCTTTCCAGATACATAAAGGTGTCTGTCTTCCTGGATAATACCTGAAATTTTCTTTACAATATTGGATTAACCAGTGCTACAAGTAAACATTCTCTTAAAATAACAAATTGCAAAAAGCAAAAAACAAAATTAAGTAAATATCCAAATTTGTGAAATTAATATATTTTATTCCAAGCAAATGTATGTATATTTGATTATTTTATTTGTAATAATCAGCAGCAAATGTAAGCAATGTAAGCGTCTGTATATTTCTCAAGCTGGAAAAACTTCAGCTCAAAAGAATTTGAAAATAATCGTAGAATAAAATAAAATTTAAGTGAGAGACTTACCTCGCTATATAAGATGTATTTATATTTAAAATTCGACTTATTATGGAAGAAATATAAGATAGTAGTAGTCTTATGTGGTTTGGAAATTTAAGAATGTTTGTATGATTTCACTGAGTTTTTGTTCACTATATCACTTCATTACTAGGTTAGGCGAAATACATTCTCGCCATTTCACAACTGTACTCTCCGAAGGCCAAATTCGGAGTCCCCAACAGAATGGTCAGCAGAAGCCTATCGAAAGTCTGATGCTGACCAAAAGGTCTCTCAGAGTAGTAAAAATATTTCGTCATGACTTAATTCTTTTACATTCCCTTTAAAGTATATCAGAGGAATGTCATATTTCCAGTTATTGTGAAAAATTAAAGATAAAAGTAATCAATCTTAAGAAAATAGTTACCTGATGTGTCCAAGTAAGAATAAAAGCAATATTTTCATCTGTTTTATAAGGATACCAGCCATCCAAAGGTAATGTTTTCTCAGTCCCATTAATGAATCCGCTAATTGGAATACATATCCAGAATAAAACAGCAAAAGTACCAAAAATTTGAAAAACACTGTGATGAAATATTCCCTGCCACGCATATGACGATACAATTTTTTCATATCTAAAATGTTTTTTTAAATTCGTTCCAACAAAATTTAATAACAGAAAAACAATACAAAAATTAAATAAATACGACAAGTTTAAAAAATTGATATATCTATACCTTGAATTATCCTTGGAAAAAATTGGACCATCAATAAACAGAAGAAGTTTACGTAATCGTCGATGATTTCGAATAATTATCAGTACCTTTTTAATAATAATCAACAAAATAAATAGTATTTTATTACATACTAAAAATTTGGGGTCGCTGAATCCAAATTTGAAGTCAGATTTAAAAAATTCAAAATGTCGAGACTACAAAAATTGACAAATGTATAAGATTCGCTTGAATTGAAACGCATTAATTTTAAAATTGTTCACCACTTAGGTCGACATATTGGATCCGCCATTTTCAATTTTGAAAAATTTTCCTCAAATTCTAATTCAGCGACCCAAAAACCTTATATGATGAAATCACATTTAGCAGAAACTTCATTTTTCGGACCATTTTAGGCCCACAAGCGGTTTTTAACTGGATTGCGAAGGGGTTAAAAAATTAACAATTTTTTTCAATAACAATTTTTTAACAATATTCTTAGTTTTTATTAAAAATAAAAAAATTTTGTTGGATTTCTATTTTATATAAATATTTTTCTATAAGAAACTAAAATCTTTCTAACCAAAAAATATGACTAAAAAGTCAACATTATGTAAAGTTTTTTCTTTCATTTTATAAAAATCTTTCAATCTTCTCAGTTTCATTTTTTATTAAAAATGTTGATTGACAAATCGAGTTTATAAAAAATGTTGTCCATTATTACTAGAAATTTCTGAGATTTTCTTAAAAATCATGATTAAGAAATAATAATTATAGAAAATCTTTTTTTCAAAAACAACTAAAAATTTTGTAACCAAAAAATTTAATATTACCAAATCAAAATTAGAAAAAATTTTTTCTTTATTTTATAAAAAAAATCTTTTAAAATTCTCAGTTTTAATTTCAGTTAAAAATTGTGATAGTCAATTTACATTGACTTACACAATTAAATATAAATAAATTGAGTTGTTTTTTAGGGTAGGGTAGTAAGAATTGTTAAAGTGAGTGGGGATTCGTGTGGGTGCACGAGAGTGATAAAAAATTTAGTAAGGCTGTAATAGTGTGTGTGTAAAAAGAGAGTAAAACAAGTGCGAGTAGAACTCGTACTAAAACCGAGGCGGTTCCGTACCCGTACTAAATTTTTCTTGAAGTATAAAATTCTTATATATTATATGTTTTTTTTGTTTTTTTCGAAAAAAGAATCAGCTACGATTTTCGGAAATTTAAATTTGGAATCTTGGACTGATTCCAGATAAAACTGCGTTGGCACAATTTTGACTTATTTTAGGTAAACCTAAAAGTGCTTGAAAGGGGTTTAAGGGGTAACAAAATTATTAAACTTAAAAAAATGAAATTTTTTTTGTGTTTTTGAAATTATAACCGCTATATTTAATTTTTGGGTTGAACAAAATTCTTTTTTCACACTGGAATCGAAAAGAGAATCTAGAAATTTCTAGATTACATTCGACAAACCGCTATCACCTAACAAATACGGCACTTCCTGGTTTAAATGACGTGAAATTGGTAAACAATCATTTTCAAACGAGTTTTTCTCTGCACACAAGCACTTTTTGCAAAATCTGAATCCGAACCATTGACACAAATCTTCTTAATTACCTAAATCCAAAATATTTTTTTAATCCTTGAAGAAACGCGATTGCAAAATGGGAAAGGCCGGAGTAATGTAATGCGAATCATTTTGACAGCTGAGCCTTTAGGTTGGGATTTCTGTCAAAATAGTTGTGCGAATAAAATAACCGAGTCGCACAATACGAAATTCGAATTGTCCGATTCGAATTACTTTCGAATTGGCCGACTCGATTCGAATTACTTTCGATTCGAATCGGTCAATTTGAAGTTTCGAATTCGAATTGGCTAGTTCGATTCGAATCGGCCGATTCTAAATTCGAAACTTCGAATTCGAATTGGCTAGTTCGATTCGAATTTTCTGTCGATTCGAGTTTTTGGTTATCGAATCAAATAATTTTCGGTTCGACTCGATTAAATGCACACCTCTAATTCCCATGGCTTAACCAATAATTTTTTTACGCTAAAAACCCGTTGATAATGTAGTTTGAACCTTTATATTTTGACACCTGTATGTGCCGCCAAAAGTTTTGCTCTAGGAAGAGCTCTATCTCCTGTTAAAATACGTCTGGGGTGTCTGGACACCCCAGTTACTCCCTAACGTTAGAAAAATTGTCAAGATAAGTAAATTCAAGAATTTTTTTAAAAAAATCGTTTTTAATCAGTTAAAATTATCTGATAAATTGTAAATTGATAGGTTATGCATGAAAAGTTGTATTTTATAAAAAAAAACATTTTTATACAAAATTTTATTTTTATGAAAAATAGACATTCTGTATTTGTAACAACTTATGAAATTTGAGTTAAGATTTATTAAAAATTTCTGTGCTCTCTCTACAGTCAGAAATTAAATTCGAATACAGAAAAATGTAGTATATGATAGTCAAAGTTAAATTATAAATTCTATATTGATAATAATATTTTAACCCTTTAACGCCCAAATAGACAAAATTTTGGCATGAAGTTTGAGGACTTATTTCGGTACTTAAAAATTAATAGAAAAATTCACGAATCATCATTTCTTATGTTTTTATATGCGCTCTATCGAATGGCGTTAAAAAGAAAGTCAAAAATTTATAAACAAAAAAGTTATTAATGTTTTTTATAAAAAAAGTCCCATTTTTTCCAATTTTTGTTTAATTTTCAATTTTTTCTACTATGAAATAGCAGGGTCAAATCATACCTAACAAATCAAAGTTGTCCCTCAGTTCTCTGATTTTAGTGAAACTTTGAGAAATTGTAGGGGAATACATGCGAATAAAAATTCCAAAAAAGATTTTCGAAAATTTTGAAAATTTTTGGTTGTTCAGGGTTTTTAAAATTTTTTTTGAAATTTTGAAAACGCAATATCTCCGAGACATTTGGATGGATTTTAATGATTTTTTCAGGAATTACTTATTATTCACAAACAATTAAAATGAAAAAATTTGCAAAAAAAATTTTTTTGATTTAAATAAAAAATTTTAAAAATATTGTTTAAACAAATTTTTTGTTTATAAGCGTATCTTTAATTTTTTTCTAATAGCGATATTTTGATTCCTTAGGATTTCACGAGTATTTTGACATAAAGAAATCAATGGAGACTCTTAAACTTTCGGAGATATTGTATTTTTTGTCTTTGCGCGCAGGGCCAAAAAGAGCACTGAAGCAAAGGCTCTGTGTACAAGGTAACGGGCAAAATTACCTAATACTTGCGTAAATTTCAATCAAATTGAATTCTTTCTTTTTTAAATCAATTAGTAATATTCTATGAACAAAAATAAATAAATAATAAATATTTATAAATAAATAATAAGTTATTAAAAAATAAACAAATTAATGTAAATCAAAAAACAATAACAAAATTGAGAAATATCTTAAATACACTACCGTCCAAAAATATCAGGACGATTACATTTGACTCTATAAAAAAATCTGCCATCACTTTTTCAATCATATCTCGGAAATAAAAGGAGGTATAAAAAAAACTTAAATACGGTTAAAAAGCTGATTAAATTCTGCGTAAAATAAGCCATTTTTGAAGTCATTTCGTTAACTATTTTTTGAGTTGTAGAGTGAGAAAGAAATAAAAAAATTACCAAATTTTCTCATTTTTGTCTCTTGACTTCAACTTTTTCAAAAATGTAGAAAAATTTAGATACAATTTTTTTAAAAACACAGAAATCTTCGTTAGAATTTCAGCTTTAAAGTAAGCCTTCGTAAATTAAAAAAGGTTAATCCGTCTTTGATGTATAATTAAAAATGTAAAGCCGTGTTTCGACCGATTATTGCATTGAAATTCAACAGTGACGACTCGATTGTGGCTTCGCGCGGCAGCGAATGAGAGAGAAAGCAGGGACGAATTGATGTGGGGGAGCGATGAACTTTTAAGTTTCTTTATATTACTCGTGAAACATCATTATTTATTATTCTCCTGCAAAAATTCGTCCCTGTTTTCTCTCTTTCGCTGCCGCGCGAAGCCAGAATCGAGTCGTCATAGTTGAATTTCAATGCAGCAATCTGTCGAAACACTGCTTCACATTTTTAATAATATATCGAAAACGGATGAACCTTTTTTAATTTTCGAAGGCTTATTTTTAAGCTGAAATTCTAACGAAGATTTCTGTGTTTTTAGAAAAATTTTATCTAAATTTTTCTAGATTTTTGAAAAAGTTGAAGTCAAGAGACAAAAATGAGAAAATTTGATAATTTTTTTATTTCTTTCTCACTCTACAACTCAAAAAATAATTAACGAAATGACTTGAAAAACGGCTTATTTTACGGAGAATTTAATCAGCTTTCTAACCGTATTTAAGTTTTTTTGTACCTCCTTTTAGTTCCGAGATATGATTGAAAAAGTAATGGCATGTTTTTCATAGAGTCGAATGTTATCGTCCTGATACTTTTGGACGGTAGTGTAAGTTCATAGTAGATTATTTGACTACTTTTTAACTACTCTGATTTGTTCAACAAGTCCTACATTAAATTAAACAACTTGTATTAATCATCAAAAAGTAGTTAAAATACATTAGATAAATAGAAAAATAAAAAAGTAATATATGATGGAAAAGTAACATTTTATTCGTTTACCTAAAGCGAAGCATGCGTAGACTTGACTCGGATAACTTTGTTCAGTCTCGTAACGCGACTGCGCGTCCGAAAGAGTGGATTTGTCAAAGAGGGGGTTCTAAGAGTCTCATTTTTAAATTAGCATTCGTTCGAGCACCCTCCATGTTTGTAGCAAGTGATAATTGTAGAACTAGGTCTTTTTAATAGTCTTTTTCATAGTTAAAAAGGAATTATAAACTTAAACCTAAGGAAAAAATTAAAAAGAAACGCAAAGAAACTTATTTACATTTACTTAAACCTAAAAAACAGAAAACACAAATCAAACAAACAAACCTTAAACCACAAAAATGACACTAATAAACATGCAATAAAACCTGAAACTATTAAAAAGACTATTAAAAAGACCTAGTTCTACAATTATCACTTGCTAAAAACATGGAGGGTGCTCTTTGACTAATCCACTCTTCCGGACGCGCAGTCGCGTTACGAGACTGAACGAAGTTATCCGAGTTGAGTCTTCGCATGCGCGCTCTTCATATAAAGAATTACTCGATTCGCGAACTAGGTCTTCGCTTTATGTAAACGAATAAAATGTTACTTTTCCATCATATATTACTTTTTTATTTTTCTATTTATCTGATTTATTTTAACTACTTTTTGATGAATAATACAAGTTGTTTAATTTAATGTAGGACTTGTTGAACAAATCAGAGTAGTTAAAAATTAGTCAAATAATCTACTATGAACTTATTTGAGATATTACTCAATTTTGTTATTGTTTTTTAATTTACATTAATTTGTTTATTTTATTTTACGCAGACAAATTATTTGTTTATTTTTTAATAACTTATTATTTATTTATAAATATTTATTATTTATTTATTTTTGTTAATAGAATATTACTAATTAATTTAAAAAAAAGAATTCAATTCGATTGAAATTTACGCGAGTATTAGGTAATGTTGACCGTTACCTTGTACACAGAGCCTTTGCTTCAGTGCGCTTTTTGGCCCTGCGCGCAAAGACAAAAAATACAATATCTCCGAAAGTTTAAGAGTCTCCATCGATTTTTTTATGTCAAAATACTCGTGAAATCCTAAGGAATCAAAATATCGCTATTAGAAAAAAATTGAAGATACGCTTATAAACAAAAAATTTGTTTAAACAATATTTTTTAAATTTTTTATTGAAAACAAAAAACAAATTTTTTGCAAATTTTTTAATTTTAATTGTTTGTAAATAATAAGTAATTCCTGAAAAAATCATTAAAATCTATCCATATGTCCCTGAGATATTGCGTTTTCAAAATTTCAAAAAAAAATTTTGGAAACCCTGAACAACCACAAATTTTCTAAATTTTCAAAAATCTTTTTTGGAATTTTTATTCACATGTATTCCCCTACAAATTCTCAAATTTTTACCAAAATCAGAGAACTGAGGGACAACTTTGATTTGTTAGGTATGATTTGACCCAGCAGAAAAATAATTCCAAATGTTACAAATAACGTGACATAGATATATAACCTAGAAGATAGGACTATAGAGAAAATTAAAAATTAAAATGGCGGCTCAAAAATGGAGATTGAAGTTCAAATTATTTTCAAAATTTGATTCGAAAGTAAAAAATTGTTAAAAATGTTTAGATCAGCTTGAAATTTATTACTCGGGGGTTTTAGGGGTCGCTGATCACGAATCTGAAGTCTAATTTTAACAATTCAAAATGGCGGATCCAATATGGCGGACAATTTTTTTAAAAACTTATTAAATTTGCTTGAAACTTGTTACTCGGAGGTTTTAGAGGTCGCTGATCATGAATCTGAAATCCAATTTTCAAAATTCAAAATGGCGGATCCAATATGGCCGCCAAATTTTCAACAACTGATTAGATTAACTTGAAATTTGTTACTCGGGGGTTTTAGGGTCGCTGATTACGAATTTGGAGTCCAATTTTCAAAATTTGAAAGGGCGGATCCAATATGGCGGACAATTTTTTTAAACAAGTTGTAAATCCAGATGTTCATTACATGAACATTTTGCTTCCTCTTTACGATTAGCAAAAAAAATTTGCTTCCTCGTGAAGGAAGCATTAACGATAAATATATTTAATTTTTAAATCATTTTTAATACAATTTAACATTTATAAAATAAAGTTTATTCGTCCTAATAGAAAGAATAAAATTTTTTTAAACAGTAATATGAATCTAAATAAACAAAAAAATTTTTAGTTAAAAAGTGAATTTTTCAACTTTAATTGTAATTAATTCTATAATTTTTAATAGAATATATACTTTATATACATCAATCGATTCGTCTTGATGCAAAGAATCAGATTTTTGATTTATTTTTTAATAAATAATAACATTCTATTGTACAGCAACATGATTTTTAAGAAAAAATGAATTTTTATTAAAAGTGCAAATTTTTTGTCTATAATTGGTTTTAATTCTATAAATTTTAGTAAAACATATACTTTATATATACCAATCGATCCGTCTTGGTGTAATGAATAAGATTTTAGAAATAAATGAGTAAGATTTTCTTACACAGCAACATAATTTTGCGGAAAGAACTCATTTTTTTGATAAAAATGCGATTTTTTCAGCTTTAATTGTGATTAACTCTATAAATTCTCATACAATTTATACTTCTTATATACCAATCAATTCGTCTTGATGCAAAGAATAAGATTTTATTATATATTAACTTCAATAAACAACTTAAAAAAATTTAGAAAAAAGTCAAAAAAAAAATTTTTTTTGAGAATTTTTTAAAGTCTATCAATCAATTTCGAGATATTTTTATGATAAATATACCTGGTAAATTTTAGCCAAATTCGTTAAAACCTTTTCGAGTTATCGTGTTCACAAAAATCGGGATCCACACACACACACACATACACACACATACATACATCCGGACAATTGTTCAGGGTCTTATATAACATAGTCCCATATAGAAAAAAATGTGTTAAAAGCATTTTTAAAAATTTTGTAAATTAAACGACTACAAAGCTTCCTCACGAGGAAGCAAAAATCATTAGATTTGCTTGAAACTTATTACTCGAGGGTTTTTAGGGTCGCTGATTACAATTATAATGTCCAATTTTTAAAATTAATCATGGCCGCTCCAATATGACAGACAAATTTTTAGTTGAAATTCGATAATTACGTTCTTTAGCCATTACAATACTTAAAATATTTTTAATGTTTTCCAACTTTTACCACGTGGAGGTAAACGTGAACTTAAAAGTCTTTTTTTTATTTTTAAAATAAATTATGTCTTCTTTTAAAATATATTGTTTTCGATTTAACATATTGATAAGTAAAACTAAGCGAATTAAAACTGTGAATTATGATTTTTGAAAGGTTTTACAAGAGCTGCAAGCAGGAGATAAAAATTTTTTTTTTTTAATTTGACCTTGAAATAAGTAATGATTAATATAAAACATATACATTTCCATTTTTTGTCCTTTAAATTTAAAAATTTTAATAACAAATAAAAAGAAAAAAATACATAAAAAATAAAAAAAATAAAAAAAAACATAAAAAGTAAAAAAAATTTAAAAATAAAAAAAAGACTTTCCAGTTCACGTTTACCTCCACGTGGTAAAAGTTGGAAAACATTAAAAATATTTTAAGTATTGTAATGGCTAAAGAACGTGATTATCGAATTTCAACTGAAAATTCGTCTGTCATATAGGAGCGGCCATGTTCAATTTTAAAAATTGGACATTATATTCGTAATCAGCGAAACTAAAAACCCTCGAGTAACAAGTTTCAAGCGAATCTAATGATTTTTTAGAAAAATTGTCCGCCATGTTGGATCCACCATTTTAAATTTTGAAAATTGGACTCCAGATTCGTAATCAGCGACCCCTAAAACCCCCGAGTAACAAATTTCAGGTTAATCTAATCAGTTGTTAAAAATTTGACGGCCATATTGGATCCGCCATTTTAAATTTTGAAAATTGGATTTCAGATTTATGATCAGCGACCCCTAAAACCCCCGAGTAACAAGTTTCAAGCAAATTTAATAAGTTTTTAAAAAAATTGTCCGCCGTATTAGATCCGCCATTTTGAATTTTTAAAATTAGGCTTCAGATTCGTGATCAGCGACCCCTAAAACCCTCGTGTAACAAATTTCAAGCTGATCTAAACACTTTTAACAATTTCGTACTTTCGAATCAAATTTTGAAAAAAAATTGAACTTCAAACTCCATTTTTGAGCCTCCATTTTAATTTTTAATTTTCTCTATAGTCCTATCTTCTAGGTTATATATCTATGTCACGTTGTTTGTAACATTTGGAATTATTTTTCCGCTATTTCATAGTAGAAAAAATTGAAAATTTAACAAAAATTGGAAAAAAAATCGGACTTTTTTTATAAAAAACATTAATAGCTTTTTTGTTTATAAATTTTTTACTCTCTCTCTTTAACGCTATTCGATAGAGCGCATATGAAAACATAAGAAATAATGATTCGTGAATTTTTCTATTGATTTTTAAGTACCGAAATAAGTCCTCAAACTTCATTCCAAAATTTTGTCTATTTGGGCGTTAAAGGGTTAACATATATTAGAGGTATTGAGAATTGTTAATTGAAACTTTGATTAAAGGGTCAAACCATTTTATTTCGCCTAATGTATTTTTGATCTTTATAAAAAAATTTTAATATTTCGGGAAAATATTCTTATATGTTTTGGGATTACGAAATGCACAATGATTTGTAAAAAATAATTTCATTTCATATAAAAAAAGATATTATAAATTGAGAGTACATGAAAAAAGGTTACATTGACAGGCATTACAAAATATTTAAAAAAGGAGTAATCTCTTTAAAAAATATAAAAAAAGCGATTGATATTTATTTTTAAAGACTTAATTTGTGATTTGAACTTGATAAAAGTATCAAATAATTTATAATAAACTGTGAAATATGTTATTTAAGTTTCTGTATGAAATGTCAAAAATCGATCATATTTAACAATTTTTTTTGACAAAGTAATTTAATTTTCGTAAATCAGAATTATTTAAATAATAAGTATTTTAAATACACTTTATTATTATTTAAATACTTTTTTGATTATCAACTGAGAAATATAAAAAAATTTACCTTAAAAATGAACCATTCTTCATTTTATCGGGATTTTGAATGTTTGTAACTTCGTTGGAGAAAAACCAATTGATGCCAAATTTTTGGAGCATGTAGATTGAAGCAATATCTTCCTGCTGCTAAAATTTCGCGATGGGTTTTGCACTAGTCTTCAAAAGAAATTGATTTAAAAAAAGTGTTTATTTTGAAGGTTACAGACAAGTATTATAACTAACTTGAAGTTGGTTTGTTTTAAACTGACTTTAAAAAAATCGTTTTATTTTAAATTTGACTTTTAATGCAAGTAGCAAACCAACTTCAAGTTAGTTATAATACTTGTCATTAACCTTTAAAATAAACACTTTTTTTAAATCAATTTCTTTTGAAGACTAGTGCAAAACCCATCGCGAAATTTTAGCAGCAGGAAGATATTGCTTCAATCTACATGCTCCAAAAATTTGGCATAAATCGGGTTTTCTCCAACGAAGTTACAAACATTCAAAATCCCGATAAAATGAAGAATGGTTCATTTTTAAGGTAAATTTTTTTATATTTCTCAGTTGATAATCAAAAAAGTATTTAAATAATAATAAAGTGTATTTAAAATACTTATTATTTAAATAATTCTGATTTACGAAAATTAAATTACTTTGTCAAAAAAAATTGTTAAATATGATCGATTTTTGACATTTCATACAGAAACTTAAATAACATATTTTACAGTTTATTATAAATTATTTGATACTTTTATCAAGTTCAAATCACAAATTAAGTCTTTAAAAATAAATATCAATCGCTTTTTTTATATTTCTTAAAGAGATTACTCCTTTTTTAAATATTTTGTAATACCTGTCAATGTAAACTTTTATTTTCATGTACTCTCAATTTATAATATCTTTTTTTATATGAAATGAAATTATTTTTTACAAATCATTGTGCATTTCGTAATCCCAAAACATATAAGAATATTTTCCCGAAATATTGGAATTTTTTATAAAGATCAAAAATACATTAGGCGAAATAAAATGGTTTGACCCAAATATTAATTTAGAGAATCATTTCATAAGTTATTAATTTTAATGTAAATATATTCAGATATATTAAGTTTGTAAAATTTTAAATTTATAACACCATTTTTAGTAAATATTAATTATTTAAGTCCATTTTATAGTTCATTTTTATGATTTTCACTATTCGTCAATTGTCTTTAATTTCTTTCACTTCAGATGTTTAAATAATTATGTTTTTTGGAAGTAATACAAAAACTAATTTTTTTCCCCTAAAAGTGTATCTATTTAACTTTAAAAACCTAAAATAGTTTTTAAATTAGTCAAATTTTTAAGAAACTTCAACGTTTTTTGTAAAAAAGACAATTTTGCAATTTTTTAGTGTTTTTTTTGTTTTTATGGTTTTTTTCAAAATATTTTCAATTTATCAAAATATGAATAATATTATTGTATTTCTTACTAAAAAACCAATCAATTCATTATAATAAATTTTTGTACGTCAAATACAAACCTAATAAAACAAGTTTAAAGCGTAGGGTGTCGGGACACCTCAGTTACTCCTTAGAGGGTGAGTAAATTAACGTACTCCTTCTAGGGTTAAAATTCAATATTTTCAGTGTTTTTAATTACATATATTTCCAAAAATCTAAATAAATACAAAAATAATATTTCAGAATTATTTTTAACATTTTGAAAAAAACATTTATATTCAAGATTATCAATTAAAATTCATTAAAAAAATTCATTAGTTTTTTTAAATTATACAAAAACTCTTTTAAATAATTAAATTATTTTTAAGAAATTACAATAAAATATTTTTAAAAAGTAATTAGTATTATTGTTTTATAATGATTATTTAAGATTCAATTATATTATCTTCAAAAACAATTAAAATTTGTAAAAATCTCTTAAATTTTTTAATAGATTTTTTGTATAATTTAAATAAGCTAATTAATTATTTGATGAATTTTAATTAAAATTTTTGAATACTCTCTAAATCTGAATCAGCGATAAGTATGCCACTATTTCAATTAGCGTATATACGCTGTAAATTAGTGAAATTTCACTAAATAATCAGTGAAACTTCACTGATTAATTAGCGCATATACGCTGTTTTAAAATAGTGGCATACTTATCGCTGAGAATCAGTGAAATTTCGCTGATTCAGATTTAGAGAGTATAAATGTTTTCTCCAAAATGTTAAAAATGATTCTAAAATATTATTTTCGTATGTATTTGGATTTTTGGAAATATGTAATTATAAATACTGAAAATATTGCATTTTATAAAAATTAGATGCTAATTTATATTAATTTAAAAGATTTGTTTACAAGTCGAAAAATGTCTCAATTTTCTTACTTTCCCTGAAAAAAAAATTTTTTATTGACATTTCCCTGACTTTACTCAAAAATTTTTGTTTCCCTGACTATGGTGTTAATATAACAATATAATAATTAAAAAAAGTGTTGAATTAAATTATAGTGTTTATTAATTATTTTAATCGTTAATCATTTTCGTAATTTCGTGCTTTGAAATATGTTCAAAAATCAGCTTTATTACTTTTTAAAATGCAGGAGTAACATTAAAAAAATAGTTACATACTTTTCAAATGTGCATTGTCTACGTGGACAAGTATAAAGGGGAGAGGGTTTGCTAAATGTTTACGATTGTCTACAACCGGAGGCGGGGATGGGGGGTCAGAAATTGGTGAAAAATTGTCCATTTAGTATATGGAATACCGATACAATTTATACCCCTCACTCTTACCTTGTTCTCAATCTCCCTCTCTTTCAGTCCTTAATCTATCTGTGAGTGAGAAAAGAAAAATAATTAGCCAATAAGGAAATAAGACGCCCTTTTCATATTTTGGCACTTTCCCTTCCCCTACCAATTTCTTTTTCTCTCTTTCTACCTAACACGGAAAATGGAGAAAATATGCTCTTCTGTAAACTAAAGAAATAGGCGTTACTATCTTACCTATTCGTCTCTCTTTCCTTCCTAAGCTAAACTAAAAGGAGAGACAATACCTCTCTCTCTTTCTCTCTCATACTGTGACAGACAGAATGAGTATGAAGATTAATATAGTTAATTGCTGAATTTACCTGTTAAATAATAATAATATATTATTTAGCGTGTTAATCGTTTTAATATGAATTTCTGACAATATTTCTTGATATACAACCACGAAGTAGTATAAGGAGACCTCACACCAATGCTTAGCAGCGGTAAAAATCAACACATTTTTGGGGGGTTAGAGTTATGAGTATTTGCACCACTAGCAGAGGTTGCGCCATTACGGCTGAAATGTAAACCATGACCGCCATAACACTTTGTCGTATTTCACTAATTTGTAGGTTATGTTCATATACAGTAGCAGAGACAAAAAATTATAAGTACAATACTTTAACTACAAAGGCGCAACGTCTGTTAGTGGTGCAATCTCTGAGATCTCTGTTCCCCCAAATGTGTGCAGATTTTTTTGTCGCGTGAGGTCTCCTTATACTACTTCGTGTATACAACCAAATAAATTTTAGAAATTTTCTTTCTGTCTATGTAACGTTTGACTTCACTCCTAAAAAAAGATATGTCGGGCGGGACACCTCGGTAAGAAGCGTAGAATAGAAAAGAAATAAAATAAATAGAAAATTTCTAGAAAATATGCTTGAAAACGAGAATTTTGAATTATTCTGAATACGCGAATTTACCTCAGAGTTCTATTCTACGGGAACCATCAAAATTTCAGAAAAATCAATTCTTCTCTTTTGCTCTTGTCGATCGGGAGATAGAAAAGAATTCAAATTTTCTATTTTTCCTAATGCGCAAAGTTTTATGGTATTGCAAGTTCTTGAAAAAAATATGAAGTTCTATTCTTTTGAATTGACTGCTGACGATAAAATATAAAATGCTCTTATTGAAAGAAATTTTCGAGTTTTTTGCTGAAAACACTATGAAGATCAATACCAAATATGTTCGCTATATTTTTCCTGTAATCCATTTTTGAAAATACATACGTGTATCAATTTTTAGCTCTCTAGATGGAAAACTGTGAGCGCTAGGGGGTGGGTACATAGTCATTTTCCGTAACCGTTTTAATAGAGTTCCTACCGAGTACGGAACCCTAAAAGAAGAATATTGCTTGAAGGTTTGGAAGTGAGCGTGGGGAGTGAGTGAGTGAGTTGAAAGAGTGCGTGGCTAAAGACGAGACTTCATGTTCTACATGCCGAGATCGCCGTTAAAAGACGATTGGGGGCAGGAGATAACTGGAGGTCTCGGAGAAAGCGGTGTTGCAGATGGGGGAAAGAAACGTGGTTAGAGAAGAAATAGATTGGAATGCAGTAAAGAGGAAGTTACCTAAAGGATTCAGATGGAACATGCATGAGGCAAAGAGACAATCCACGTCTGAGCGGGGGGATGGAAAAAAGAATTAGGGATGAGGGGAGGATAAAGGGAGCAGGAAAGGATCAGAGTGAAATAACCAAGGAAGAAGTGGAAAGGGAATTGAACAGATTGGAGAGGAGTAAAGCAACAGGAGTAGATGGGAATGAAAGGGTTTAACGTTTGGGGGGAGCCAGAAGGGGCAAAGTAAAACTGGAAACGGAAACCCTGGCAGTGGTGGATAGTATATAAGTTGGATTGTAAGAGTAGGTAGGGTAAGCGTTAGTATATAAGGTAAAAAATGCATAGTAGGTTAAGGATTTTTGTATGGAGCCTCGAACCCTGTGTGAAGCAGAGAGAGTAAATAAAGATATATTAATTAAATTCTTCATAAAATCCAACTACTTTCAAACTATACCTATGTTAAAAAATTCTGATTGAGAAATATAAATGGTGCAAATTATTTTCTTTTAAAAAACTGAAAATAAAATAATTAAAAAAATAGTAAAAATAATTTTTTACTTATAAAATATAAAATTATTTTTGAATATACCTTAAATGTATGCAGACAATTTGTAATGAGGTGAGGAAGTCCTAATGCAATTTTATTAATGTCGTTGTAATGCAAAAGGACATTAACAAATTCCACAAAAACATACATTCCTAGTGTAAATAAAAAATAAAGTAAACTATAAATGTATTTAAAATTACTAATAAAACCTGACTCGTTAAAAAGCCAAGTTCCAGTTAATCGTAAAATTCTCAAACTAATTTTCAAGTGATAATGCGGTTCAAGAATAATCTTTTTTACAAAAATAGACATTGTGAAAAATTTTGTTTCCCAAAAATTATCTATTAACAAATTTTTCAAATTAATTTTCACTTATTCTATTTTTCTTTCTGATTAAAAAAATGTATGCTCTCATTTTCATTCAAATATTCTTTAAAAAGTTTTTCTGTGAAGGAACTATAAATCAATATTTTCAGGAATAAACAAAAAATAATGTTTATCTTTGAAAATAAATAAATTATTAAATTATAAGAACATTTTAGAAAATAATATTGTATAGTTTTTGAGTCCTTTAAATTTGCGTTTATCAGTTATGGTTAAGAATTTTCAAGTAATTTACGAATGAAAATAGCAGAAGGAATGATTAAGAATCTGTGATCAAAATTATTGTAGAGGAATCTTAAGATAATTTTACAAGAGAAAAATAATTATTCAGTTCGTTGTATAGAAAATTAATCATAGACGGCAATAAGGATATAGATTCTTGTTATTTTACTCTGTAATTAAAATTTGCAAATCAATACGCATTGTTCTGTATGTATATCGAATGGTATAAATTTTGTCAAACCTGTAATTATTTATTTCCGTTTAATATATGCCTTTTGCTCTCCTTATTGATTTCATATAAGCTCTTAATAGAAAAATCTCGAAGGGAACATTTAAAGGGGTTGAAAATAATTGAAGACAATGTCTTTAGACACCAACGGATAAATGTTACTCGAAAATAATTTTGCAATCGGTTTCATGCTTCTCTTCGAATTAGCGTTTATATCTGATAGAAACTTTATGAAAAATAATATTTAAAATTTTATATAATAAAAAAATATTTAATATTATCCTTAAATTAAAATTATTCGATTCGAATCATACAATAAAATTTTGTTAACATTTTTATAAATTTTACAGTTTTTTTATACATATTTTGTTTTTTATAAAATTTATAATTTAGGGGTGAGTGGGGCAAGGGGTACCGTCCATATTAACTCTCTGCTGATGCTAACGACCGTTATCGTCAAAAATCGTCATTCTGAACGCCTGGTGGGGACTATGGGAGTTACGTTCTTTGGCGATAGAGTGGGGATAAGTTAGCATCAGCAGAGGGTTAAACAAACGAATTAACCAATCGTGATCATGTTTCACATAATACTACACCAAGACGACAGTTTCTTGCTTACAAAAGCATTAAGCCATAAGAACAAATTTTTTATCTGTGTTACTAAAGAACTGTGCACGACAATTCAATTTTTCTTTTTGGAAAATGTCAGGTAATAAATTTGTAAGAATTCTGTGCATTTTTAAATTTTTATTTGTTTAAACAAATTATTATTATTATTGTTAATTACTAACTTTTTACATATTGTACCTAGAGAGGTGTATTTTTATCTAATTTTGCAATTTACCGGACCTTACATAAATACCGATGCAGATTTAAAACATAATTATTATATTGGAAAGCAAAATATCAAAATTAATATTAAATTTAATTGTTATTAACAATTATTTAAACAATTATTTAACCAAGTTTGATATAAAAAAAATTTTTTTTTCTTTATATAATCAGAAGTTTATTATTAGCTCTAAAATAAGCTTAAATTCGTTGTTTTTTAACTATAACCCAGTGGGCACACTTGTTCAAAAGACGTTCTAAAGATGTCTTTTGGACTTGTACAAAAAGACGTCTTAAAGACGTCCTATACATGTTCTATTTTTTGGCCATTAGATGTCTTTAAGATGTCTAAAAGACGTCTTTTTCATTCAACATTTGAAAATAGAAAAATTTCCATAAATAGAAAATATTATTTTCTAAGTTCAACTTGGACTTAGAAATTCGCATGAATGTAAAATTCATTGGAATTTTTCTAAGATAAATTTATTTCATTGACAAGTAATATCGTTAACTTTGTAGAGGTTAATATCTGTCTTGAACGGATGAGGTGCTTAAGGCGCAGTGCTTCAAGCCCAAGGTATCCGAGTTTCGATCCCAGCTTGATAGGAATTTTTTCATTATTTCTCCACATTTTAGAAAAAATAAAATTAAACTTAAAATAAATTTAACACAATATTACTGAATTTTAACTTAGAAAATGTTAAAAAAGAAATGTTTATTTAAGATCTGAAGGAATGTAAAAAGGATGTCCAAAAGACGTCTTAAAGACTTCTTTTAGACGTCACTTTTATGTATTTTAGTCGTACAAACGACGTCTTTAAGACGTACTTTAGACGTCCTTTCTTATGTCTTTTAGACGTCTTTTGGACGTCTTTTCAAGGAAAAGACAGGGAATTTTAAAAACCGTTTTCACTTGCCACCCTAAATGATCTATTTTTGCTTCCTCTTAAAGGAAGCCTTATTGTGATGTCGATTTCCAAATTTTTTAGAATCAATTATTTTTACAAATTTTCAAGTGTATTATATGTATTTCGTCGAGAGGAACAAATTTCCGGATGTATGTGTGTATGTCACCAATTCTTGTGGACAAATTTTCTCTTACGCGTTTTGACGGATTTTGATAAAATTTGGTAGGTGTATTACGGCCACGAATATTAAAAATCAGACAGAAGGATTTTAAAAAATATAAAAAAAATTTTTAGCAATTTTTTAATTTTTGAAAAAAATCAATTTTTGTTATTTTGAAATAACGTTTTTCGTTATTAAAATTTACATTAATTCTTTTTAAAATTTCATTCCTGACATGAAAACGAATCGATTGAAGTATATAAAGTATATATTTCATCAATATTTATAGGATTAATCAATATTATTATTTTTCACAAAAAATTGTAATTTTGTATTTATTGAAATTTTATATTGACACTTTAAAATAATAGTTTTAAAATAAAAAATTGGAATATATATTATATTGAGGAAGCTAAATGATCATGAATTAAACAACTTGTTTAACCTAATTCGATTAGAAATTACGAAATTACTGGTATTCTAAAAAATCAGTGAGAGAAGCAGGCGCAATGCGCCTACATCTTGGGGTTTCGTGGCCTAAAAGGGATAAAAACAATAAATAATAAAACCAATCTTATTAAACCCCACGAACATTATTAAGGTAAGTCCGGGGGAGATGGCCATAGTTTTTTTAAAGCACTGTAAAAATTATAAAAAAGCGATTTAGGTCTGAACTTTTATTAAAATAGTGAGATCTTATTTGATCCCTCTTGTTTAAATGTAGTAGTGGATAACAGTGATAGTATGTGAAGATGGAAAATACCTCTATACATGGTAAGGAAAAAACCTATACAGTAGGTAAATTCGAATTTCACAACAGCAGCAATTTAAGAAAAATTTTAAATAAAATAAACATATTAGTTAATTAGTGCTGTAAATTATAACGAATGATAAAACTGATTTAAATTATTTAAATCAGTTTGTTTATTAATAGAGTTTTCAGATCTGAGAATATTAAACATCTCTCTAAATTTCCTTCGTCTGTAATTGCGTTCGTTACAGATGATGTTTGTTGCTTCGACATTAAATAGATGGTCATTTTCATGTGCATGAGTGACCAAAGCTGTTTTTCTACTATCGTTTCTACAATCCCTCTTATGTTCACTTAATCTGTCTTTAATATATCTACCAGTCTCACCAATGTAGCAAGCTCCACATTGACACGGTACACAATAAACCAAATGCGATTTTAAATCAAAAGAAGTAGGGTAGGGATGGACGATACACTCAACAACATATATGCTGTCCTTCCGGTTTGAACAACTTTTTGAAAAGTGGTGTGCCTTCTATAAGAATTTTTTAAGTCTATGGATTTAGTCTGTGATAGAATGGTAAAGTTGTCGAATGTTCAAAACATCGAATCGTCATTTAGTCGAATGCTAAAAACATCGAATCTTCATTTAATCGAATGCTAAAAACATCGAATTCTCAATTCGTCGAATGTTCAAAACGTCGAATGATAAAAACGTCGAATGCTCAAAACGTCGAATGATAAAAACGTCGAATGCTTAAAACATCGAATCGTCAAAAGTTCGAAAAAGTTCTTTGTTTTAATTTAATGTCTACTGAAAACAAAGAACTTTTTCGAACTTTTGACGATTCGATGTTTTTAGCATTCGACGTTTTTATCATTCGACGTTTTAAGCATTCGACGAATTAACAGTTCGATGTTCTAAGCATTCGACATGTTGACGATTCGATGTTTTTAGCATTCGACTAAATTACGATTCGATGTTTTGAACATTCGACAACTTTACCATTCTACTACTTGATACACTACCGGTCAAAATTAAGAGACCACCCATTTTCAGGCGAATGAAAAACGTTTTAAAACATAAGATTTATTAAAACTAAAATTTTTTTCTGTTCATTTTTTGATAGATGATAAAATTTGGAAAAGAACAAGATATTTTAGAAGTCGTTTGGCCAATAATTCATTTAGATATTTTTAAAAAATCGTCATTTTCAAAGTTTTCCAAAAATTTAAATAACTTCTAAAATAATAAACGCTTTTTAATGATCTGAGGCTTATTTTAAAGGTCATTTGCTACACTATAAGAATTATTTATAGGCATTAACGTGTAATTTTTTTCTTAGAAAATGCAGGCTGTCAAACTTGTACCAAAAAAATTAAAAAATTTGGAACAATTTTTCTGTACTAAAAACTATTCTAGAAAATATATAAAACATCATATAGTGTAGATTTTTCAAGAAAATTTAATAAAAAAAATACGTTTGAATTTTAAAAATTATTTTTCTGTTAATATTAATGTTCCAAATTTTTTGAACTTTTTTGGTCCAAGATTGACGGCCTGCATTTTCTAAGGAAAAAATTACACGTTAAAACCTATAAGTAATTATTATAGTGTAACAAATGACCTTTAAAATAAGCCTAAGATAATTGAAAAGCGTTCATTATTTTAGAAGTTATTTAAATTTTTGTAAAACATTGAAAATGACGATTTTTTAAAAATGTCGAAATAAAATATTGGCCGAATGACTTTTAAAAGATCTTGTTCTTTTCAAAATTTTAACATCTTTCAAAAAATAAAAGAAAAAAATTTTAGTTTCCATACATTTTATGTTTTAAAATGTTTTTCAATCATCTGAAAATGGGTGGTCCCTCAATTTTGACCGGTAGTGTAATTCGAACAGATGGCGTTTCGACTATTTGAGCATTCGACGAATGGACTATTCGATGGTTTTACCATTCGACTAAATGACGATTCGACGTTTTGAACATTCGACGTTTTTAGCATTCGACGTTTTGAACATTCGACGCATTGAGAATTCGATGTTTTTAGCATTCGATTAAATGAAGATTCGATGTTTTTAGCATTCGACGAATTGAGAATTCGTCGTATTGACGATTCGATGTTTTTAACATTCGACGAATTGATAATTCGACGTTTTGAACATTCGACGTATTGATAATTCGATGTTTTTAGCATTCGACGTTTTGTCCATTCGATTACTTGGCATTTGACTATTTGATCATTCGACGACTTGGCGATTAGGGGATATGCATGCGTCTCGACTAGATCTGTAACCGGAACCGCAATCGTAACCGTAAGAATGAGTTAAAGAAGGATAAGTATATTGTTTATCCTTCTCTAACTCATTCTTACGCTTACGGTTACGATTGCGGTTCCGGTTACAGATCTTTTCTGCGTTAGCCTTAAAGTAGGGTCTTTATTTTTTTAAAAGATTTGAAACGTATCATTGTCATAAGAGAAAACGACACCAACATTGTATTCATTAAATAAACTTTTGAAAAAATATAAAGGTTCTTTGATATTATTATCATTGTTATTTAATAAAAATTGGTAACGTAAATTAATATATTTATTTAACCCATTGCCTGTTTCCGACCCACGGGTGGGTCGTGAAAAAGTATGGCCATAACTGTTTCCGACCCACCCGTGGATCGTGTTCACTATCACTCAAAATATACATAATTTGTATATAAATTAATAGATATTTTTTTTATACCAATATTATAAGATATTATAAGGGTCATTAATTATATTTCTTACAATAATTAAATAATTAGTTATAATTTAAATCTATTACACTATTTGAAAAAGTATCAGATTCCGCTAGGCATTTTGGGACAATCATGTTGTATTTTCCTCAAACAGTTAAGGGGTTAAAAAAGTTGCAAGGTAGGGTAAATGTACCAATTACTGTCACTTCTAATTCAGCATCGATTTTAAAGATATTAAACATTTATATTAAGTAAAATAATAATATAAAACTAGTATTTTCTAGCAATATTGGGATCTAATAAAAGTAAATGTAGGATTCCAACTCTAAAAAAGACATATTTAACTTAGAAAAATACACATTTTTAAAAAATTGACAATGCTGGTGTTACTGTCAGTTTGTGTGAGTTACTGTCAATCAATGCCCTAATTACTGCAAATGACGTAATTACTATAAATATTTTGTCTGAAAACTGCTATTCTATTATATTTAAATTATTATAAATAAAAAGAACTAGGAGTTTTAACACATTTTATTAAAAAAAACTGTTATTAATGAAATTAAATTATATAAAGCTGTTTAATGTTGTTGTTTAATAATCTACATTTTTTTATTTATTTAAAAATCGAAGCTTTTCATCCATACACGATGTACCTCATCAGGCATTTCATTCACTGCAAATATGATAACTGTCAATCCCTACTAAAAATAAAATCAGAAATCGTCATGAATGGTCAGAATTTCTGAACATTTCTGAACAGTCTCACCACTTCTGACGTTTTCGAACGTTTCTCACCATTCCTAACAAAATACTTTCCAAGCTCCTCCCACCCAGTGGGCACAGGGACGTCTAAAAGACGTCTTAAAGACGTCCCTTCTTGTCCGCGGACGATTCGGGGACAATGATGGCAATGTCTCTGAGTCATCAAAAAGACAGCTAAAAGACGTCTAAAAGACGTTCTATGTCTGGTCCAAAAGACGTCCAAAAGACTTCTAAAAGACATAAAAAAGGACGTCTAAAGTACGTCTAAAAGACGTCTTTTGGACGTCTAAAAGACATAAAAGGGACGTCTAAAAGACGTCTTTAAGACGTCTTTTAGACGTCCTTTTTACATTCCTTCAGATCTTAAATAAACATTTCTTTTATAACATTTTCTAATTTGAAATTCAGTAATATTGTATTAAATTTATTTTAAGTTTAATTTTATTTTTTCTAAAATGTGGAGAAATAATGAAAAAATTCCTACGAAGCTGGGATCGAACTCGGATACCTTGGGCTTGAAACACTGCGCCTTAAGCACCTCAGCCGTTCAAGACAGATATGAACCTCTACAAAGTTAACGATCTCACTTGTCAATGAAATGAATTTAACTTAGAAAAATTTCAATGAATTTCACATTCAAAAATTTCTAAGTCCAAGTTGCACTTAGAAAATAATATTTTCTATTTATGAAAATTTTTCTATTTTCAAATGTTGAATGAAAAAGACGTCTTTTAGACACCTTAAAGACATCTAATGGCCAAGACATAGAACATGAATAGGACGTCTTTAAGACGTCTTTTTGTACAAGTCCAAAAGACGTCCGCAAAAAGACATCCTTAGGACGTCTTTTGAACAAGGGTGCCCACTGGGCACTTTACTCCCACCATTTTCGAAGCTGTGACCATTTCTGAAATTCCTGACTATTTCTGGAATGTGTGAACACGTAACCTATAAAAATTTTGGTACATCTTTCTAATTTTGGTAAAGTCTCATGAACATTTATATATACAAATAAAATCTTTCAAATTTATATTTTACATTTCAGAATACTAAATATATATATATATATTAATATATATATATATTTATATATATATATATATATATATATATATATATATGTCGATCGCATATTTTGAGACCATTTCGTGAAACGAACGCATGTTTTGGGGACATTTTAATTCTTTGGGGACGTCCCCAAACTATCACTTAGTACATCGCATAGTTTGAGGACATTTTAGGGATTTTGGTGAAATTGTATATTTTGAGGACTTAAAAGTTCTTGAAGGACTAAGAGATGGCAGGTCGATGTCGAAATTAGAACAAATATGGATTTCGTTAGAGAGTCCTCAAAATATACTTTGAAAAAAATTTAAGTAAATATTACTTTTTAACATTGTACATGTCTTTACAATATTAAATAAATTTATAATAAAAAAATTGCGCAGTACAGCTAAATGAGAGTAACTTTAACACATTTTATATATACATGCGCAGTAGAAAAATCTGTAACCTATAAATGCGCAGTGAAGACACATAAAAGAAACAATTGCGCACTTTATTTAATTAATATATATCTTGCACAGTAGATAAATCTAATACATGCGCAGTAATCCAAAGTTAGAAATTAGATATGCGCACTTCACCTGACTGTTTCGCAAACGTGATCAGAAGACATATCTAAAATCAGACATGGGCAGTAATTATACGAAAGAGAAAAGTTGCGCCGTTTCTTAAATTAAACTAGATACATGCGCAGTAGATGAATCTGAAACCAATACATGCGCAGTAAGACTAAATGGACAAAAGAAGATGCGCACTTCATCTGAATGTTTCGCAAACGTGATCAGTAGACATATGTGACACAAGACGTGCGCAGTATTTATAAAAAAGTAACAAATTTGCGCTGTTTTCTCATTTAAACAGACACATGCGCAGTACATAATTCTGGTACTAATACATGCGCAATAATAGTAAAAGGGGAAAATGAGATGCGCACTTCATGCGCATTAGATAAATCTGCTACTTACACATGCGCAGTAATGCTAATTGAGAAAAAGAGATGCGCACTTTATCGGACTCTTTTGCAAACGTAATCAGCAGACATATTTGAAGCAAGACATGCGCAGTAAATATACAAAACAGAAAAGTTGCGTTGCTTCTTTACTTGAAACAGACTCATGCGCAGTTAATGAATATGCAACCAATACATGCGCAGTAATGCTGATTGAGAAAAAGAGATGCGCACTTCATCGGACTCTTTTGCAAACGTAATCAGCAGACATATTTGAAGCAAGACATGCGCAGTAAATATACAAAACAGAAAAGTTGCGTTGCTTCTTTAATTGAAACAGACTCATGCGCAGTTGATAAATATGCAACCAATACATGCGCAGTAATGCTGATTGAGAAAAAGAGATGCGCACATCATCGGACTCTTTGCAAACGAGATCAGTTGACATATCTAAAACAAGACATGAGCAGTAAATATACAAAAGAGAAAAGTTTCGTTGTTTCTTTTATTAAAAGAGAAGCATACGCTGTTTTTTTGATTGAAACAGATATATGCGCAGTAGATAATTCTGAAACTAATGTATGCACATGAAATCATATCTGCAAGATTAGGCATTATCAAAAACATTCAAAAAGTAACTGACAAAAATCGCTAAAGATGTTATATATTGAAATTTAGCTAAAAAGTATTTGCTAATGTTTAAATTGTATCAATAAAGTTAGATGCATAGTTTGGGGACCAGCATAAAATCAGAGTTTTTAAGCTAAAAATATCTTTGTGAAAAATTTAAACCCTTCTATAAACTAGCTAATAAACAAAGTAAGAAATTTTATAAATTGCAATTTAGCTAAAAAGTATTTTGTAATGTTTAAATAGTATTAAAAAAGTTAGATGCATACTTTAGGGACCTGCACCAAATCAGAGTTTTTAAGCTAAAAATATCTTATATAAACATTTAAACCCTGTCATCAACTAACTAATAAATAAATTAAGAAATGTTATAGATTGCAAATTAGATAAAAAGTATTTGCAAATGTTTAAATTGTATTAAAAAGTTAGATGCATAGTTTGGGGACCTGCGTCAAATCAGAGTTTTTAAGCTAAAAATATCTTAGATAAACATTAAAACCCTGTCATTAACTGACTAATAAATAAAGTAAGAAATGATATAGATTGCTATTTAGCAAAAAAGTATTTGCTATTGTTTAAATTGTATTAAAAAACTTAGATGCATAGTTTGGGGACCTGCATCAAATCGGAGTTTTTAAGCTAAAAATATATTTGTTAATTATTTGAACCCTCTTATCAACTAATTAATAAATAAAGTAAGAAATGATATAGATTGCTATTTATCAAAAAAGTATTTGCTATTGTTTAAATTGTATTAAAAATCTGAGATGCATAGTTTGGGGACCTACATCAAATCGGAGTTTTTAAGCGAGGAGTAAATTTGTTAAATATTTGAACCCTTTTATCAACTAAGTTATAAATAAAGTAAGAAATGTTATAAATTGCAATTAAGCTAAAAAGTATTTGCTAAAGTTCAAATTTTATTAATAAACTTAGATGCATAGTTTGGGGACCTGCATCAAATCAGAGTTTTTAAGCGAAGAATACATTTGTTAAATATTTGAACCCTCTTATTAACTAACTAATAAATAAAGTAAGAAATGTTATAGATTGCAAATTAGCTAAAAAGTATTTGCTAATGTTTAAATTGTATTATTAAAGCTAGATGCATTGTTTGGGGACCTGCTTCAAATCGGAGTTTTTAAGTTAAAAATATAATTGTTAAATATTTAAACCCTCTAATCAACTAACTAATAAATAAAGTAAGAAATGTTATAGATTGCAAATTAGCTAAAAAGTATTTGCTATTGTTTAAATTGTATTAATAAAGCTAGATGCATAGTTTGGGGACCTGCATCAAATTGGAGTTTTTAAGTTAAAAATATATTTGTTAAATATTTAAACCCTCTAATTAACTAACTAATAAATAAAGTAAGAAATGTTATAGATTGCAATTTAGCTAAAAAGTATTTGCTAAAGTTCAAATTTTATTTAATAAACTTAGATGCATAGTTTGGGGACCTGCATCAAATCGGAGTTTTTAAGCGAAGAATATATTTGTTAAATATTTGAACCCTCTTATCAACTAACTAATAAATAAAGTAAGAAATGTTATAGATTGCAATTAAGCTAAAAAGTATTCATTAAAGTTCAAATCTTTTTAATAAACTCAGATGCATAGTTTGCGGACCTGCATCAAATCAGAGTTTTTAAGCTAAAAATATCTTAGATAAACATTTAAACCCTGTCATCAACTGACTAATAAATAAAGTAAGAAATGATATAGATTGCAAATTAGCTAAAAAGTATTTGCTATTGTTTAAATTGTATTAAAAAACTTAGATGCATAGTTTGGGGACCTGCATCAAATCGGAGTTTTTTAGCGAAGAATATATTTGTTAAATATTTGATCCCTTTTATCACCTAACTAATAAATAAAATAAGAAATGTTATAGATTGCAATTAAGCTGAAAAGTATTTGCTAAAGTTCAATTTTTATTAATAAACTTACATGCATAGTTTGGGGACCTGCATAAAATCAGATTTTTTAAGTTAAAAATACTTTAGATAAACATTTAAACCCTGTCATCAACTGACTAATAAATAAAGTAAGAAATGATATATATTGCTATTTAGCAAAAAAGTATTTGATATTGTTTAAATTGTATTAAAAAAATTAGATGCATAGTTCGGGGACCTGCATCAAATCGGAGTTTTTAAGCTTAAAATATATTTAATAAATATTTGAACCTACTTATCAACTAACTAATAAATAAAGTAAGAAATGATATAGATTGCTATTTAGCAAAAAAGTATTTGCCATTGTTTAAATTGTATTAAAAGACTTAGATACATACTTTGAAAAACCCGCATCAAATTAGAGTTTTTAAGCTACAAATATATTTTTGTAAAATATTTGAACCCTCCTATCAACTAACTAATAAATAAAGTAAGAAATGTTTTAAATTGCAATTAAGCTAAAAAGTATTTGCTAAAGTTCAAATTTTATTAATAAACTTAGATGCATAGTTTGGGGACCTGCATCAAATCGGAGTTTTTAAGCGAAGAATACATTTGTTAAATATTTGAACCCTCTTATCAACTAACTAATAAATAAAGTAAGAAATGTTATAGATTGCAAATTAGCTAAAAAGTATTTGCTAATGTTTGAATTGTATTATTAAAGCTAGATGCATTGTTTATGGACCTGCTTCAAATCGGAGTTTTTAAGTTAAAAATATATTTGTTAAATATTTAAACCCTCTAATCAACTAACTAATAAATAAAGTAAGAAATGTTATAGATTGCAAATTAGCTAAAAAGTATTTGCTATTGTTTAAATTGTATTAATAAAGCTAGATGCATAGTTTGGGGACCTGCATCAAATTGGAGTTTTTAAGTTAAAAATATATTTGTTAAATATTTAAACCCTCTATTCAACTAACTAATAAATAAAGTAAGAAATGTTATAGATTGCAATTTAGCTAAAAAGTATTTGCTAAAGTTCAAATTTTATTTAATAAACTTAGATGCATAGTTTGGGGACCTGCATCAAATCGGAGTTTTTAAGCGAAGAATATATTTGTTAAATATTTGAACCCTCTTATCAACTAACTAATAAATAAAGTAAGAAATGTTATAAATTGCAAATTAGCTAAAAAGTATTTGCTATTGTTTAAATTGTATTAAAAATGCTAGATGCATAGTTTGGGGACCTGCATCATATCGGAGTTTTTAAGCTAAAAATATATTTGTTAAATATTTGAACCCTCTTATCAACTAACTTATAAATAAAGTAAGAAATGTTATAGACTGCAAATTAGCTAAAAAGTATGTGCTTAAGTTTAAATTTTATTAATAAACTTAGATGCATAGTTTCGGGACCTGCATCAAATCAGAGTTTTTAAGCTTAACATAGATAAACATTAAACCCTGTCATCAACTGACTAATAAATAAAGTAAGAAATGATATAGATTGCTATTTAGCAAAAAAGTATTTGCTATTGTTTAAATTGTATTAAAAAACTTAGATGCATAGTTTGGGGACCTACATCAAATCGGAGTTTTTAAGCGAAGAATATATTTGTTAAATATTTGAACCCTCTTATCAACTAACAAATAAATAAAGTAAAAATGTTATTGATTGCAAATTAGCTATAAAGTATTTTCTATTGTTTAAATTGTATTAAAAATGCTAGATGCATAGTTTGGGGACCTGCATCATATCGGAGTTTTTAAGCGAAGAATATATTTGTTAAATATTTGAACCCTTTTATCAACTAACTAATAAATAAAGTAAGAAATGTTATAGACTGCAAATTAGCTAAAAAGTATGTGCTATTGTTTAAATTGTATTAAAAATGCTAAATGCATAGTTTGGGGAACTGCATCATATCGGAGTTTTTAAGCTAAAAATATATTTAATAAATATTTGAACCTACTTATCAACTAACTAATAAATAAAGTAAGAAATGTTATAGATTGCAATTAAGCTGAAAAGTATTTGCTAAAGTTCAATTTTTATTAATAAACTTAGATGCATAGTTTGGGGACCTGCATCAAATCGGATTTTTTTAGCGAAGAATATATTTGTTAAATATTTGAACCCTCTTATCAACTAACTAATAAATAAAGTAAGAAATGTTATAGACTGCAAATTAGCTAAAAAGTATGTGCTAAAGTTTAAATTTTATTAATAAACTTATATGCATAGTTTCGGGACCTGCATCAAATCGGAGTTTTTAAGCGAGGAGTAAATTTGTTAAATATTTGAACCTACTTATCAACTAACTAATAAATAAAGTAAGAAATGTTATAGATTGCAATTTAGCTAAAAAGTATTTGCTAAAGTTTAAATTTTATTTAATAAACTTAGATGCATAGTTTGGGGACCTGCATCAAATCGGAGTTTTTAAGCTAAAAATATATTTGTTAAATATTTGAACCCTCTTATCAACTAACTAATAAATAAAGTAAGAAATGTTATAGATTGCAATTTAGCTAAAAAGTATTTGCTAAAGTTCAATTTTTATTAATAAACTTAGATGCATAGTTTGGGGACCTGCATAAAGTCGGAGTTTTTAAGCTTAAAATATATTTAATAAATATTTGAACCTACTTATCAACTAACTAATAAATAAAGTAAGAAATGTTATAGATTGCAATAAAGCTAAAAAGTATTTGCTAAAGTTCAAATTTTATTTAATAAACTTAGATGCATAGTTTGGGGACCTGCATCAAATCGGAGTTTTTTAGCGAAGAATATATTTGTTAAATATTTGAACCCTTTTATCAACTAACTAATAAATAAAATAAGAAATGTTATAGATTGCAATTAAGCTAAAAAGTATTTGCTAATGTTTAATTTGTATTAAAAAAGTTAGATGCATAGTTTAGGGACCTGCATCAAATCGGAGTTTTTAAGCGAAGAATATATTTGTTAAATATTTGAACCCTCTTATCAACTAACTAATAAATAAAGCAAAAAATGTTATTGATTGCAAATTAGCTATAAAGTATTTGCTATTGTTTAAATTGTATTAAAAATGCTAGATGCATAGTTTGGGGACCTGCATCATATCGGAGTTTTTAAGCGAAGAATATATTTGTTAAATATTTGAACCCTCTTATCAACTAACTAATAAATAAAGTAAGAAATGTTATAGATTGCAATTAAGCTAAAAAGTATTCATTAAAGTTCAAATCTTTTTAATAAACTCAGATGCATAGTTTGGGGACCTCCATCAAATCAGAGTTTTTAAGCTAAAAATATCTTAGATATACATTTAAACCCAGTCATCATCTGACTAATAAATAAAGTAAGAAATGATATACATTGCTATTTAGCAAAAAAGTATTTGCTATTGTTTAAATTGTATTAAAAAACTTAGATGCATAGTTTGGGGACCTGCATCAAATCGGAGTTTTTTAGCGAAGAATATATTTGTTAAATATTTGATCCCTTTTATCACCTAACTAATAAATAAAATAAGAAATGTTATAGATTGCAATTAAGCTGAAAAGTATTTGCTAAAGTTCAATTTTTATTAATAAACTTACATGCATAGTTTGGGGACCTGCATAAAATCAGATTTTTTAAGTTAAAAATACTTTAGATAAACATTTAAACCCTGTCATCAACTGACTAATAAATAAAGTAAGAAATGATATACATTGCTATTTAGCAAAAAAGTATTTGATATTGTTTAAATTGTATTAAAAAAATTAGATGCATAGTTCGGGGACCTGCATCAAATCGGAGTTTTTAAGCTTAAAATATATTTAATAAATATTTGAACCTACTTATCAACTAACTAATAAATAAAGTAAGAAATGATATAGATTGCTATTTAGCAAAAAAGTATTTGCTATTGTTTAAATTGTATTAAAAGACTTAGATACATACTTTGAAAAACCCGCATCAAATTAGAGTTTTTAAGCTACAAATATATTTTTGTAAAATATTTGAACCCTCCTATCAACTAACTAATAAATAAAGTAAGAAATGTTTTAAATTGCAATTAAGCTAAAAAGTATTTGCTAAAGTTCAAATTTTATTAATAAACTTAGATGCATAGTTTGGGGACCTGCATCAAATCGGAGTTTTTAAGCGAAGAATATATTTGTTAAATATTTGAACCCTCTTATCAACTAACTAATAAATAAAGTAAGAAATGTTATAGATTGCAAATTAGCTAAAAAGTATTTGCTAAAGTTCAAATTTTATTTAATAAACTTAGATGCATAGTTTGGGGACCTGCATCAAATCGGAGTTTTTAAGCGAAGAATATATTTGTTAAATATTTGAACCCTCTTATCAACTAACTAATAAATAAAGTAAGAAATGTTATAGATTGCAAATTAGCTAAAAAGTATTTGCTATTGTTTAAATTGTATTAAAAATGCTAGATGCATAGTTTGGGGACCTGCATCATATCGGAGTTTTTAAGCTAAAAATATATTTGTTAAATATTTGAACCCTCTTATCAACTAACTTATAAATAAAGTAAGAAATGTTATAGACTGCAAATTAGCTAAAAAGTATGTGCTTAAGTTTAAATTTTATTAATAAACTTAGATGCATAGTTTCGGGACCTGCATCAAATCAGAGTTTTTAAGCTTAACATAGATAAACATTAAACCCTGTCATCAACTGACTAATAAATAAAGTAAGAAATGATATAGATTGCTATTTAGCAAAAAAGTATTTGCTATTGTTTAAATTGTATTAAAAAACTTAGATGCATAGTTTGGGGACCTACATCAAATCGGAGTTTTTAAGCGAAGAATATATTTGTTAAATATTTGAACCCTCTTATCAACTAACAAATAAATAAAGTAAAAAATGTTATTGATTGCAAATTAGCTATAAAGTATTTTCTATTGTTTAAATTGTATTAAAAATGCTAGATGCATAGTTTGGGGACCTGCATCATATCGGAGTTTTTAAGCGAAGAATATATTTGTTAAATATTTGAACCCTTTTATCAACTAACTAATAAATAAAGTAAGAAATGTTATAGACTGCAAATTAGCTAAAAAGTATGTGCTATTGTTTAAATTGTATTAAAAATGCTAAATGCATAGTTTGGGGAACTGCATCATATCGGAGTTTTTAAGCTTAAAATATATTTAATAAATATTTGAACCTACTTATCAACTAACTAATAAATAAAGTAAAAAATGATATAGATTGCTATTTAGCAAAAAAGTATTTGCTATTGTTTAAATTGTATTAAAAGACTTAGATACATACTTTGAAAAACCCGCATCAAATTAGAGTTTTTAAGCTACAAATATATTTTTGTAAAATATTTGAACCCTCCTATCAACTAACTAATAAATAAAGTAAGAAATGTTTTAAATTGCAATTAAGCTAAAAAGTATTTGCTAAAGTTCAAATTTTATTAATAAACTTAGATGCATAGTTTGGGGACCTGCATCAAATCGGAGTTTTTAAGCGAAGAATACATTTGTTAAATATTTGAACCCTCTTATCAACTAACTAATAAATAAAGTAAGAAATGTTATAGATTGCAAATTAGCTAAAATGTATTTGCTAATGTTTGAATTGTATTATTAAAGCTAGATGCATTGTTTATGGACCTGCTTCAAATCGGAGTTTTTAAGTTAAAAATATATTTGTTAAATATTTAAACCTCTAATCAACTAACTAATAAATAAAGTAAGAAATGTTATAGATTGCAAATTAGCTAAAAAGTATTTGCTATTGTTTAAATTGTATTAATAAAGCTAGATGCATAGTTTGGGGACCTGCATCAAATTGGAGTTTTTAAGTTAAAAATATATTTGTTAAATATTTAAACCCTCTATTCAACTAACTAATAAATAAAGTAAGAAATGTTATAGATTGCAATTTAGCTAAAAAGTATTTGCTGAAGTTCAAATTTTATTTAATAAACTTAGATGCATAGTTTGGGGACCTGCATCAAATCGGAGTTTTTAAGCGAAGAATATATTTGTTAAATATTTGAACCCTCTTATCAACTAACTAATAAATAAAGTAAGAAATGTTATAGATTGCAAATTAGCTAAAAAGTATTTGCTATTGTTTAAATTGTATTAATAAAGCTAGATGCATAGTTTGGGGACCTGCATCAAATTGGAGTTTTTAAGTTAAAAATATATTTGTTAAATATTTAAACCCTCTATTCAACTAACTAATAAATAAAGTAAGAAATGTTATAGATTGCAATTTAGCTAAAAAGTATTTGCTAAAGTTCAAATTTTATTTAATAAACTTAGATGCATAGTTTGGGGACCTGCTTCAAATCGGAGTTTTTAAGTTAAAAATATATTTGTTAAATATTTAAACCCTCTAATCAACTAACTAATAAATAAAGTAAGAAATGTTATAGATTGCAAATTAGCTAAAAAGTATTTGCTATTGTTTAAATTCTATTAAAAAAGTTAGATGCATAGTTTGGGGACCTGCATCAAGTCAGAGTTTTTAAGCTAAAAATACCTTATATAAACATTTAAAACCTGTCATCAACTGACTAATAAATAAAGTAAGAAATGATATAGATTGCAAATTAGCTAAAAAGTATTTGCTATTGTTTAAATTCTATTAAAAAAGTTAGATGCATAGTTTGGGGACCTGCATAAAATCGGAGTTTTTAAGCTAAAAATATATTTGTTAAATATTTGAACCCTCTTATCAACTAACTAATAAATAAAGTAAGAAATGTTATAGATTGCAATTAAGCTGAAAAGTATTTGCTAAAGTTCAATTTTTATTAATAAACTTAGATGCATAGTTTGGGGACCTGCATAAAGTCGGAGTTTTTAAGCTTAAAATATATTTAATAAATATTTGAACCTACTTATCAACTAACTAATAAATAAAGTAAGAAATGTTATAGATTGCAATTTAGCTAAAAAGTATTTGCTAAAGTTCAAATTTTATTAATAAACTTAGATGCATAGTTTGGGGACCTGCATCAAATCGGAGTTTTTAAGCGAAGAATATATTTGTTAAATATTTGAACCCTCTTATCAACTAACAAATAAATAAAGTAAAAAATGTTATTGATTGCAAATTAGCTAAAAAGTATGTGCTATTGTTTAAATTGTATTAAAAATGCTAAATGCATAGTTTGGGGAACTGCATCATATCGGAGTTTTTAAGCTAAAAATATATTTGTTAAATATTTGAACCCTCTTATCAACTAACTAATAAATAAAGTAAGAAATGTTATAGATTGCAATTAAGCTGAAAAGTATTTGCTAAAGTTCAATTTTTATTAATAAACTTAGATGCATAGTTGCGGGACCTGCATCAAATCAGAGTTTTTAAGCTAAAAATACCTTAGATAAACATTTAAACCCTGTCATCAACTGACTAATAAATAAAGTAAGAAATGATATAGATTGCTATTTAGCAAAAAAGTATTTGATATTGTTTAAATTGTATTAAAAAACTTAGATGCATAGTTTGGGGACCTGCATCAAATCGGAGTTTTTAAGCGAGGAGTAAATTTGTTAAATATTTGAACCCTCTTATCAACTAACTAATAAATAAAGTAAGAAATGTTATAAATTGCAATTAAGCTAAAAAGTATTTGCTAAAGTTCAATTTTTATTAATAAACTTAGATGCATAGTTCGGGGACCTGCATCAAATCGGAGTTTTTAAGCTTAAAATATATTTGTTAAATATTTGAACCTACTTATCAACTAACTAATAAATAAAGTAAGAAATGTTATAGATTGCAAATTAGCTAAAAACTATTTGCTATTGTTTAAATAGTATTAAAAATGCTAGATGCATAGTTTGCGGACCTGCATCAAATCAGAGTTTTTAAGCTAAAAATATAATTGTTAAATATTTAAACCCTCTTATCAACTAACTAATAAATAAAGTAAGAAATGTTATAGACTGCAAATTAGCTAGAAAGTATGTGCTAAAGTTTAAATTTTTTTAATAAACTTAGATGCATAGTTTCGGGACCTGCATCAAATCAGAGTTTTTAAGCTTAAAATACCTTAGATAAACATTTAAACCCTGTCATCAACTGACTAAAAAATAAAGTAAGAAATGATATAGATTGCTATTTAGCAAAAAAGTATTTGATATTGTTTAAATTGTATTAAAAAACTTAGATGCATAGTTTGGTGACCTGCATCAAATCGGAGTTTTTTAGCGAAGAATATATTTGTTAAATATTTGAACCCTTTTATCAACTAACTAATAAATAAAATAAGAACTGTTATAGATTGCAATTAAGCTAAAAAGTATTCACTAAAGTTCAAATCTTTTTAATAAACTCAGATGCATAGTTTGGGGACCTGCATCAAATCGGAGTTTTTTAGCGAAGAATATATTTGTTAAATATTTGAACCCTTTTATCAACTAACTAATAAATAAAATAAGAAATGTTATAGATTGCAATTAAGCTAAAAAGTATTTGCTAATGTTTAATTTGTATTAAAAAAGTTAGATGCATAGTTTAGGGACCTGCATCAAATCGGAGTTTTTAAGCGAAGAATATATTTGTTAAATATTTGAACCCTCTTATCAACTAACTAATAAATAAAGCAAAAAATGTTATTGATTGCAAATTAGCTATAAAGTATTTGCTATTGTTTAAATTGTATTAAAAATGCTAGATGCATAGTTTGGGGACCTGCATCATATCGGAGTTTTTAAGCGAAGAATATATTTGTTAAATATTTGAACCCTCTTATCAACTAACTAATAAATAAAGTAAGAAATGTTATAGATTGCAATTAAGCTAAAAAGTATTCATTAAAGTTCAAATCTTTTTAATAAACTCAGATGCATAGTTTGGGGACCTCCATCAAATCAGAGTTTTTAAGCTAAAAATATCTTAGATATACATTTAAACCCAGTCATCATCTGACTAATAAATAAAGTAAGAAATGATATACATTGCTATTTAGCAAAAAAGTATTTGCTATTGTTTAAATTGTATTAAAAAACTTAGATGCATAGTTTGGGGACCTGCATCAAATCGGAGTTTTTTAGCGAAGAATATATTTGTTAAATATTTGATCCCTTTTATCACCTAACTAATAAATAAAATAAGAAATGTTATAGATTGCAATTAAGCTGAAAAGTATTTGCTAAAGTTCAATTTTTATTAATAAACTTACATACATAGTTTGGGGACCTGCATAAAATCAGATTTTTTAAGTTAAAAATACTTTAGATAAACATTTAAACCCTGTCATCAACTGACTAATAAATAAAGTAAGAAATGATATACATTGCTATTTAGCAAAAAAGTATTTGATATTGTTTAAATTGTATTAAAAAAATTAGATGCATAGTTCGGGGACCTGCATCAAATCGGAGTTTTTAAGCTTAAAATATATTTAATAAATATTTGAACCTACTTATCAACTAACTAATAAATAAAGTAAGAAATGATATAGATTGCTATTTAGCAAAAAAGTATTTGCTATTGTTTAAATTGTATTAAAAGACTTAGATACATACTTTGAAAAACCCGCATCAAATTAGAGTTTTTAAGCTACAAATATATTTTTGTAAAATATTTGAACCCTCCTATCAACTAACTAATAAATAAAGTAAGAAATGTTTTAAATTGCAATTAAGCTAAAAAGTATTTGCTAAAGTTCAAATTTTATTAATAAACTTAGATGCATAGTTTGGGGACCTGCATCAAATCGGAGTTTTTAAGCGAAGAATATATTTGTTAAATATTTGAACCCTCTTATCAACTAACTAATAAATAAAGTAAGAAATGTTATAGATTGCAAATTAGCTAAAAAGTATTTGCTAAAGTTCAAATTTTATTTAATAAACTTAGATGCATAGTTTGGGGACCTGCATCAAATCGGAGTTTTTAAGCGAAGAATATATTTGTTAAATATTTGAACCCTCTTATCAACTAACTAATAAATAAAGTAAGAAATGTTATAGATTGCAAATTAGCTAAAAAGTATTTGCTATTGTTTAAATTGTATTAAAAATGCTAGATGCATAGTTTGGGGACCTGCATCATATCGGAGTTTTTAAGCTAAAAATATATTTGTTAAATATTTGAACCCTCTTATCAACTAACTTATAAATAAAGTAAGAAATGTTATAGACTGCAAATTAGCTAAAAAGTATGTGCTTAAGTTTAAATTTTATTAATAAACTTAGATGCATAGTTTCGGGACCTGCATCAAATCAGAGTTTTTAAGCTTAACATAGATAAACATTAAACCCTGTCATCAACTGACTAATAAATAAAGTAAGAAATGATATAGATTGCTATTTAGCAAAAAAGTATTTGCTATTGTTTAAATTGTATTAAAAAACTTAGATGCATAGTTTGGGGACCTACATCAAATCGGAGTTTTTAAGCGAAGAATATATTTGTTAAATATTTGAACCCTCTTATCAACTAACAAATAAATAAAGTAAAAAATGTTATTGATTGCAAATTAGCTATAAAGTATTTTCTATTGTTTAAATTGTATTAAAAATGCTAGATGCATAGTTTGGGGACCTGCATCATATCGGAGTTTTTAAGCAAAGAATATATTTGTTAAATATTTGAACCCTTTTATCAACTAACTAATAAATAAAGTAAGAAATGTTATAGACTGCAAATTAGCTAAAAAGTATGTGCTATTGTTTAAATTGTATTAAAAATGCTAAATGCATAGTTTGAGGAACTGCATCATATCGGAGTTTTTAAGCTTAAAATATATTTAATAAATATTTGAACCTACTTATCAACTAACTAATAAATAAAGTAAGAAATGATATAGATTGCTATTTAGCAAAAAAGTATTTGCTATTGTTTAAATTGTATTAAAAGACTTAGATACATACTTTGAAAAACCCGCATCAAATTAGAGTTTTTAAGCTACAAATATATTTTTGTAAAATATTTGAACCCTCCTATCAACTAACTAATAAATAAAGTAAGAAATGTTTTAAATTGCAATTAAGCTAAAAAGTATTTGCTAAAGTTCAAATTTTATTAATAAACTTAGATGCATAGTTTGGGGACCTGCATCAAATCGGAGTTTTTAAGCGAAGAATACATTTGTTAAATATTTGAACCCTCTTATCAACTAACTAATAAATAAAGTAAGAAATGTTATAGATTGCAAATTAGCTAAAATGTATTTGCTAATGTTTGAATTGTATTATTAAAGCTAGATGCATTGTTTATGGACCTGCTTCAAATCGGAGTTTTTAAGTTAAAAATATATTTGTTAAATATTTAAACCTCTAATCAACTAACTAATAAATAAAGTAAGAAATGTTATAGATTGCAAATTAGCTAAAAAGTATTTGCTATTGTTTAAATTGTATTAATAAAGCTAGATGCATAGTTTGGGGACCTGCATCAAATTGGAGTTTTTAAGTTAAAAATATATTTGTTAAATATTTAAACCCTCTATTCAACTAACTAATAAATAAAGTAAGAAATGTTATAGATTGCAATTTAGCTAAAAAGTATTTGCTAAAGTTCAAATTTTATTTAATAAACTTAGATGCATAGTTTGGGGACCTGCATCAAATCGGAGTTTTTAAGCGAAGAATATATTTGTTAAATATTTGAACCCTCTTATCAACTAACTAATAAATAAAGTAAGAAATGTTATAGATTGCAAATTAGCTAAAAAGTATTTGCTATTGTTTAAATTGTATTAATAAAGCTAGATGCATAGTTTGGGGACCTGCATCAAATTGGAGTTTTTAAGTTAAAAATATATTTGTTAAATATTTAAACCCTCTATTCAACTAACTAATAAATAAAGTAAGAAATGTTATAGATTGCAATTTAGCTAAAAAGTATTTGCTAAAGTTCAAATTTTATTTAATAAACTTAGATGCATAGTTTGGGGACCTGCTTCAAATCGGAGTTTTTAAGTTAAAAATATATTTGTTAAATATTTAAACCCTCTAATCAACTAACTAATAAATAAAGTAAGAAATGTTATAGATTGCAAATTAGCTAAAAAGTATTTGCTATTGTTTAAATTCTATTAAAAAAGTTAGATGCATAGTTTGGGGACCTGCATCAAGTCAGAGTTTTTAGGCTAAAAATACCTTATATAAACATTTAAAACCTGTCATCAACTGACTAATAAATAAAGTAAGAAATGATATAGATTGCAAATTAGCTAAAAAGTATTTGCTATTGTTTAAATTCTATTAAAAAAGTTAGATGCATAGTTTGGGGACCTGCATAAAATCGGAGTTTTTAAGCTAAAAATATATTTGTTAAATATTTGAACCCTCTTATCAACTAACTAATAAATAAAGTAAGAAATGTTATAGATTGCAATTAAGCTGAAAAGTATTTGCTAAAGTTCAATTTTTATTAATAAACTTAGATGCATAGTTTGGGGACCTGCATAAAGTCGGAGTTTTTAAGCTTAAAATATATTTAATAAATATTTGAACCTACTTATCAACTAACTAATAAATAAAGTAAGAAATGTTATAGATTGCAATTTAGCTAAAAAGTATTTGCTAAAGTTCAAATTTTATTAATAAACTTAGATGCATAGTTTGGGGACCTGCATCAAATCGGAGTTTTTAAGCGAAGAATATATTTGTTAAATATTTGAACCCTCTTATCAACTAACAAATAAATAAAGTAAAAAATGTTATTGATTGCAAATTAGCTAAAAAGTATGTGCTATTGTTTAAATTGTATTAAAAATGCTAAATGCATAGTTTGGGGAACTGCATCATATCGGAGTTTTTAAGCTAAAAATATATTTGTTAAATATTTGAACCCTCTTATCAACTAACTAATAAATAAAGTAAGAAATGTTATAGATTGCAATTAAGCTGAAAAGTATTTGCTAAAGTTCAATTTTTATTAATAAACTTAGATGCATAGTTGCGGGACCTGCATCAAATCAGAGTTTTTAAGCTAAAAATACCTTAGATAAACATTTAAACCCTGTCATCAACTGACTAATAAATAAAGTAAGAAATGATATAGATTGCTATTTAGCAAAAAAGTATTTGATATTGTTTAAATTGTATTAAAAAACTTAGATGCATAGTTTGGGGACCTGCATCAAATCGGAGTTTTTAAGCGAGGAGTAAATTTGTTAAATATTTGAACCCTCTTATCAACTAACTAATAAATAAAGTAAGAAATGTTATAAATTGCAATTAAGCTAAAAAGTATTTGCTAAAGTTCAATTTTTATTAATAAACTTAGATGCATAGTTCGGGGACCTGCATCAAATCGGAGTTTTTAAGCTTAAAATATATTTGTTAAATATTTGAACCTACTTATCAACTAACTAATAAATAAAGTAAGAAATGTTATAGATTGCAAATTAGCTAAAAACTATTTGCTATTGTTTAAATAGTATTAAAAATGCTAGATGCATAGTTTGCGGACCTGCATCAAATCAGAGTTTTTAAGCTAAAAATATAATTGTTAAATATTTAAACCCTCTTATCAACTAACTAATAAATAAAGTAAGAAATGTTATAGACTGCAAATTAGCTAGAAAGTATGTGCTAAAGTTTAAATTTTTTTAATAAACTTAGATGCATAGTTTTGGGGACCTGCATCAAATCAGAGTTTTTAAGCTTAAAATACCTTAGATAAACATTTAAACCCTGTCATCAACTGACTAAAAAATAAAGTAAGAAATGATATAGATTGCTATTTAGCAAAAAAGTATTTGATATTGTTTAAATTGTATTAAAAAACTTAGATGCATAGTTTGGTGACCTGCATCAAATCGGAGTTTTTTAGCGAAGAATATATTTGTTAAATATTTGAACCCTTTTATCAACTAACTAATAAATAAAATAAGAACTGTTATAGATTGCAATTAAGCTAAAAAGTATTCACTAAAGTTCAAATCTTTTTAATAAACTCAGATGCATAGTTTGGGGAGCTCCATCAAATCAGAGTTTTTAAGCTAAAAATATCTTAGATAAACGTTTAAACCCAGTCATCAACTGACTAATCAATAAAGTAAGAAATGATATACATTGCTATTTAGCAAAAAAGTATTTGCTATTGTTTAAATTGTATTAAAAAACTTAGATGCATAGTTTGGGGACCTGCATCAAATCGGAGTTTTTAAGCGAGGAGTAAATTTGTTAAATATTTGAACCCTCTTATCAACTAACTAATAAATAAAGTAAGAAATGTTATAGATTACAATTTAGCTAAAAAGTATTTGCTAATGTTTAAATTGTAATAAAAAAGTTAGATGCATAGTTTGGGGACCTGCATCAAATCGGAGGTTTTAAGCGAAGAATATATTTGTTAAATATTTGAACCCTCTTATCAACTAACTAATAAATAAAGTAAGAAATGTTATAGATTGCAAATTAGCTAAAAACTATTTTCTATTGTTTAAATAGTATTAAAAATGCTAGATGCATAGGTTGCGGACCTGCATCAAATCAGAGTTTTTAAGCTAAAAATATAATTGTTAAATATTTGAACCCTCTTATCAACTAACTAATAAATAAAGTAAGAAATGTTATAGACTGCAAATTAGCTAGAAAGTATGTGCTAAAGTTTAAATTTTTTTAATAAACTTAGATGCATAGTTTCGGGACCTGCATCAAATCAGAGTTTTTAAGCTTAAAATACCTTAGATAAACATTTAAACCCTGTCATCAACTGACTAATAAATAAAGTAAGAAATGATATAGATTGCTATTTAGCAAAAAAGTATTTGATATTGTTTAAATTGTATTAAAAAACTTAGATGCATAGTTCGAGGACCTGCATCAAATCGGAGTTTTTAAGCGATGAGTAAATTTGTTAAATATTTGAACCCTCTTATCAACTAACTAATAAATAAAGTAAGAACTGTTATAGATTGCAATTAAGCTAAAAAGTATTCACTAAAGTTCAAATCTTTTTAATAAACTCAGATGCATAGTTTGGGGACCTGCATAAAATCAGATTTTTTAAGCTAAAAAATATCTTAGATAAACATTTAAACCCTGTCATCAACTGACTAATAAATAAAGTAAGAAATGATATACATTGCTATTTAGCAAAAAAGTATTTGCTATTGTTTAAATTGTATTAAAAAACTTAGATGCATAGTTTGGGGAGCTGCATCAAATCGGAGTTTTTTAGCGAAGAATATATTTGTTAAATATTTGAACCCTTTTATCAACTTACTAATAAATAAAGTAAGAAATGTTATAGATTGCAATTAAGCTAAAAAGTATTTGCTAAAGTTGAAATTTTATTAATAAACCTAGATGCATAGTTTGGGGACCTGCATCAAATCGGAGTTTTTAAGCGAAGAATATAGTTGTTAAATATTTGAACCCTCTTATCAACTAACTAATAAATAAAGTAAGAAATAATATAGATTGCAAATTAGCTAAAAAGTATTTGCTATTGTTTAAATTGTATAAAAAAAGCTAGATGCATAGTTTAGGGACCTACATCAAATCGGAGTTTTTAAGCGAAGAATATTTTTGTTAAATATTTGAACCCTTTTATAAACTAACTAATAAATAAAGTAAGAAATGTTATAGATTGCAATTAAGCTAAAAAGTATTTGCTAAAGTTCAAATTTTATTAATAAACTTAGATGCATAGTTTGGGGACCTGCATCAAAACAGAGTTTTTAAGCTAAAAATGCCTTAGATAAACATTTAAACCCTGTCATCAACTGACTAATAAATAAAGTAAGAAATGATATAGATTGCTATTTAGCAAAAAAGTATTTGATATTGTTTAAATTGTATTAAAAAACTTAGATGCATAGTTCGGGGACCTGCATCAAATCGGAGTTTTTAAGCTTAAAATATATTTAATAAATATTTGAACCTACTTATCAACTAACTAATAAATAAAATAAGAAATGTTATAGATTGCAATTTAGCTGAAAAGTATTTGCTAAGTTCAATTTTTATTAATAAACTTAGATGCATAGTTTGGGGACCTGCATAAAATCAGATTTTTTAAGCTAAAAAATATCTTAGATAAACATTTAAACCCTGTCATCAACTGACTAATAAATAAAGTAAGAAATGATATACATTGCTATTTAGCAAAAAAGTATTTGCTATTGTTTAAATTGTATTAAAAAACTTAGATGCATAGTTTGGGGACCTGCATCAAATCGGAGTTTTTTAGCGAAGAATTTTTTTGTTAAATATTTGAACCCTTTTATCAACTTACTAATAAATAAAGTAAGAAATGTTATAGATTGCAATTAAGCTAAAAAGTATTTGCTAAAGTTCAAATTTTATTAATAAACTTAGATGCATAGTTTGGGGACCTGCATCAAATCGGAGTTTTTTAGCGAAGAATATATTTGTTAAATATTTGAACCCTTTTATCAACTAACTAATAAATAAAATAAGAAATGTTATAGATTGCAATTAAGCTAAAAAGTATTCACTAAAGTTCAAATCTTATTAATAAACTAAGATGCATAGTTTGGGGACCTCCATCAAATCAGAGTTTTTAAGCTAAAAATATCTTAGATAAACATTTAAACCCTTTCATCAATTAACTAATAAATAAAGTAAGAAATTATATAGATTGCTATTTAGCAAAAAAGTATTTGCTAAAGTTTAAATTGTATTAATAAACTTAGATGCATAGTTAGGGGACCTGCATCAAATCGGAGTTTTTAAGCTAAAAATATATTTGTTAAATATTTGAACCCTCTTATCAACTAACTAAGAAATAAAGTAAGAAATAATATAGATTGCAAATTAGCTAAAAAGTATTTGCTATTGTTTAAATTGTATAAAAAAAGCTAGATGCATAGTTTAGGGACCTACATCAAATCGGAGTTTTTAAGCGAAGAATATTTTTGTTAAATATTTGAACCCTTTTATAAACTAACTAATAAATAAAGTAAGAAATGTTATAAATTGCAATTAAGCTAAAAAGTATTTGCTAAAGTTGAAATTTTATTAATAAACCTAGATGCATAGTTTGGGGACGTGCATCAAATCGGAGTTTTTAAGCGAAGAATATAGTTGTTAAATATTTGAACCCTCTTATCAACTAACTAATAAATAAAGTAAGAAATGATATAGATTGCAAATTAGATAAAAAGTATTCGCTAATGTTTAAATTGTATTAAAAAAGCTAGATGCATAGTTTGGGGACCTGCATCAAATCAGAGTTTTTAAGCTAAAAATATCTTAGATAAACATTTAAACCCTGTCATCAACTGACTAAAAAAAAAAGTAAGAAATGATATAGATTGCTTTTTAGCTAAAAAGTATTTGATATTGTTTAAATTGTATTAAAAAAGCTAGATGCATAGTTTGGGGACCTGCATCAAATCAGAGTTTTTAAGCTAAAAATATCTTAGATAAACATTTAAACTCTGTCATCAACTGACTAATAAATAAAGTAAGAAATGATATAGATTGCTATTTAGCAAAATGTATTTGCTATTGTTTAAATTGTATTAAAAAACTTAGATGCATAGTTTGAGGACCTGCATCAAATCGGAGTTTTAAAGCGATAAATATATTTGTTAAATATTTGAACCCTTTTATCAACTAACTAATAAATAAAGTAAGAAATGTTATAGATTGCAATTAAGCTAAAAAGTATTTGCTATTGTTTAAATTGTATTAAAAAAGGTAGATGCATAGTTTGGGGACCTGCATCAAATCAGAGTTTTTGAGCTAAAAATATATTTGTTAAATATTTGAACCCTCTTATCAATTAACTAATAAATAAAGTAAGAAATGTTATAGATTGCAAATTAGCTAAAAAGTTTTTCTAATGTTTAAATTCTATTAAAAAAGTTAGATGCATAGTTTAGGGTGCTGCATCAAATCGGAGTTTTAAGGGGGGAACCTCCTTTATTGCGTCAAAAAAATCGACTTTCTGGAAATAACTTTAATTGATTCTACAACTATTTAATAATATACCCATCAAATTTTAAGTCGATTTCTGTATTATTGAAGAAGTTACAAAATTTTTAATTATTTTTTTTTCATGTGTCGTCTGGTGAAATGTTTATCAGAGTCCAGAATTTTTTCTGTTTTAGCATTCAATCTGTCTTCTTCTTTCATTCAGAGTACCACTGTCAGTATAATTTGTAATTTCTATGTGGCAACCCTTCTTTCACTTGTTTGACACTCGAGTCACTTTATTTAAAAAAACTTCAAACGCATTTTTCTCGAAACACCATTTTTTAATTTTGTGAACACGATTGAGAACGCCCTTTTGAATCAATCGGGCTTTATGGTATATCATTTTGAAGATAATTAAATAATCTTTAATATGGCATTTAGTGTTTCTTGAAAAAAAAAATTTTTATATTTTTTTGGAATTTTAAAGTCAATTTTTATGCACGAAAAATCACTTTTAACTTAAAAGTGGGTAAAAAAATTAATTCTCGAAATTTTTTTTAAAAAATCGAAATGTCATATAGAAGGTTTTATCCTAAAGTTTAAAAAAAGGTTGGTTTCTTTGTTTTAGAAAAAAATTCAGAGCGCTAGAATGTTCACAGATAAAATGAGGTGCCATGGACGCTGTGTATATTTCCATACTAAAAATGTTTTGTTTTTTCTCCAAAATTTTTTTTAGACTCTCAAGACATGTATTAAAGATCCCTATAAATTACAAAACGTTTGAAGTTATTTTACCCGAGAAAAAAGATCCCAAAAATGACGCATTTTTCGATCGTCTAAAGGAGGTTCCCCCTTCAAGCTAAAATTATATTTGTTAAATATTTGAACCCTCTTATCAACTAACTAATAAATAAAGTAAGAAATGTTATAGATTGCAAATTAGCTAAAAAGTATTTGCCAATGTTTAAATTGTATTAACCCTTTCAGTCCCAGTGGTCGATATATCGACCACCTTTTAAGCCACCGATTTTTTCAACATAACTTAAAGGAAAACTTTGAATAATTGCATATTTCTTATTTTTATGTTTCTACAAATAGAGTTAAATATCTTAAGATATAAATAAATATATATATTAAATATCTTAAATAAATATCTTAGATAAATATTAAATATCTAATATATTAAATATTAAATATTAAATATTAAATATCTTAGATAAACATTTAAAGCCTGTCATCAACTGACTAGTAAATAAAGTAAGAAATGATGTTTATTGCTATTTAGCAAAAAAGTATTTGCTATTGTTTAAATTGTATTAACCCTTTAACGACGAGATGTGCTACTTTTAACATGAAATTTAATCTCTTACAATTAGTAGAAAAATGTTAGTTTTTCAAAATTCAAAATGGCGGATCCTAATGACAGATGACTTTTTTAAGAATTAATTGGATTCGCTTGAAATTTGTTACTCTGGGGTTTTTGGGTTTGATAATGACGAATCTGACGTTAGATTAAAAAAATCCAATATGCCGAATCCAGAATGGCGGACGAATTTTTTAAAATTTCTCAAACCTGATTTAAACACGTTACTCGTGGGTGTTTGTGGTCGCTGGTTGCGAATCCGATGTTAGTTATTCAAAATTCAAAATGGTGGAATCGATATCGCGGACGAGGTTTAAAAAAATATCCTTACCAATTCTTATAGCTATTTTATACCAAACATTTTGAATTTTTAAAAACGAACATCGGATTCGCAATCAGCGGACCCGAAAACCCTCGAGTAACAAAATTCAAATGAATCCGACTAATTTTTTAATTTCGTCTGCCATATTCGTTCCGCCATTTTTAATTTTGAAAAACTAACATCGTTTTTCTCGTACCATAGATCACTTTTAAATTTTCCTGTCACATATTGTTAAATATAGATAAGTTGATACTGGTAGAGTCAGAGCAAATAGAGTATAATAATTCCGCCATTTTGAATTTTTGGAATGTGACTTTATATTCGTAATCAGCCACCCCAAAAATACCACACTAACAAATTTCAAGCAAACTTGAGTAAATTTAAAAAATTAGTCTTTCATTATACTTTAGCTATTGACTTTGCCAAATTATGTCTTTCCGGCAGTTGACTGAGAACATTAACAGGAACATTTGCAAGTTCGGCTCGAATTATTTGTGCGGGTGGCTGCTCTGGATGAGAAGCAGCTTTCCGTTTCAGACGATCACAGATAATCTCTGCCTCGCCTACGTTAAATAATAATTATAATAAATTAACGAATTTACTTTACCAATATATTTTATTTATTTTACCATCTTCACGGTTTGGCGGATGAGTGGAGTGTTTAGATTGCTCAGGTCCTCGAAGTACAATAACTTCATTATTTTGCATAATAGTTACAGCCCTCGCACTGCATTCTTTGCTCCTTAACCTATTACAGTCCCAGGATTTCTTTCCATTCCTTTCTTTTGATTTTAAGTACACATAACCATCACAGATCAACTTATTACAAATAATTATTGCTGACGACTCCATATTTTTATAAAATTGAAACACAGGAATTTAGAAAAAATCCAAAATTCAAAAGGTTACAAATAAAAATGACTAATTGAAAATGACGTTAATGTTACTGCTGCCATAGCAACAAATAAAGATTAACAACTGAAGTGATTCAGTAAGAACATTTTGAAAATTATGTTTGTCGGGAAAATGGTTGTCGGGAAGAAGGATTGTCGGGAAAATAGTTGTCGGGAAATAGGATTCGGGAAAATGGTTGTCGGGAAATAGGATTCGGGAAAAACATTTGTCGGGAAGAAGGTTTGTCGGGAAAAAGGCTTTCGGGAAATAGGATTCGGGAAAATGTACGGTAACGGGATCCGCCATTTTGAATTTTGAAAATCTGATATCAAATTCGTAATCAGCTACCCCAAAAACCCCCGAGTAAAAAGATTCAAGCAAATCTGACCAATTTTTGTATTTTGTCTGCCATATTAGATCCGCCATTTTGAATTTTGAAAAACTAACATCGGATTCGTAACCAGCGACCCCGAAAACCCCCGAGTAACGAGTTTCAAGCGAATCCGATCAATTTTTTAAAAAGTCATCCGCCATATTGGATCCGCCACTTTGAATTTTGAAAAATGGACATCAGATTCGTAATCAGCGACCACGAAAACCCCTGAGTAACAAATTTTAATCAGATTTGAGCAATTTTGAAAAAGTTTGTCATCTTACGTAAAATAAGAAAAAAATTTTGTCCTTTAAGCGCCATTTTAAATTCAAAATCGAAAAAAATAAAATTTATAAATGAATATTTTTTAAGTACAACTATCGGGAACACGTTTTTGATACTTTTTGTTCTATTTGAAAAGCGTTATGACAAAGAAAAAAATTCTTTTGAAAAAAATTACATTAAAAAAAGTTGACTTTTTTTAGTCTTTTTGAAAAAAGGTTTAAATATCATTTTTTGAAAATTTTGACCACACCATTCGAAAGAGCGACCCCAAAAATAGTAGGGTATGGACTTTTAAAAACTTTTATGGCTTTTTTCTACTAATTGTAAGAGATTGAATTTTATGTTGAAAAGTAGCACATCTCGTCGTTAAAGGGTTAAGACAACATAACAACCGTTGCCAAGGCAACCGTTGCTATGTTAATGGTTGCCACAACAACCGTTGCCGCGGCAACTGTTGATATAGTAATGGTTGCCATAAAAACCGTTGCCATGGCAACCGTTACTATGGTAATAAAAAAAAATTTCAATTTTAAGTACAAAAAAAATGTCTAAATAAATTATTATTTATTTATTTTTTTGTCATTTTAGGCCACAAAACCCTATGATGCAATGTAGGCGCATTGCGCCTGCTTCTCTGACTGATTTTTTATTTTTTAAAGTATGAAGTACCCTTTCAATCATCTTGCAAAAAATATGTTACTTTTGAAATAACTATTATTTTATAGAAAAAAATGGCGGTAGTGCAAAAAAAAATTCGATAAAAAAAAGGTTTTTTAAAAAAAATTTAAAAAAAAATTTTTTTTACTGACTTTTTACTGACTTTCTTTGTTAGAATTTGGTTGTCAATTTTTTTATCAACTGTTCATATTGTATTGTACAAAAAAAACTTTTTTATGAAAATCGGTTCATTAATTTTGGAGGAAAAACAAATTTTTTAATTTTTCAAAAAAATCGTTTAATTCAAAAACAAAATTTTTTTCGAGTTGAAACTTAGTGAAAATAATTCTCATAATAGTTTAAAATTATTCCCTAAATATGGACCCAATCCAGGAGGGGGCAATTTTTACATGCTTATACTGCTACGGCCTTTATTATTAGAAACAAGATATCTGAGTAACAAAATTTTAAAAAATGTCGGAGATGCGGGACTTAAAATTTTTTAGTCACTTCTTTTTGAAATGCAATAACTTTAGTCTTAATTTATCATACGATTTTCGATTACAATGTTTTAAAAGATTTGTTTTAAAGTATATTTTTAAAAAATAAGAGACAGAAAATTGAAAAAAAAATTCAATTTGAGTTTTTAAAAGTAGGTCATTTTTAATATTTTGTTCAAAACAAGCTTTAAATGTAATATACAAGTAAGGCAACATAGGACCGTAAGTCATTTTCAAGAAACAAAAACTTAAATCTTGTTTACTTTGACTATGCATTGCACACATGCATAGAGAATCAAGTTGATGAATCCTTCACATCTTGTTTTACTGTGCGTGCACTGTCTTTTTAGGTGAAACCTTCTTTTCGTAAAGATATACGACTTGTCTGTCTTTAATGGAACAATAGTACATTGAAATTTAATAACAGATTTTTTCAATATCGACTACTGCCCAGTCGGTGACTTATATGCCTTTTCCTTTCCGTTAGATTACCTATAGAATTACTACAGAGAATCTAATTGTAAAACATATAGAGTCCCCATTGTATGCTTGTTGCTCTTTAAAATATAACTTTTACGCATGATCCATTTTACACACAAAATTACTGCGCATAAGAGTATGAAAAGAGTATAAAACTGATATAAGCATTGTCCTTTTTATATATATTTATGTAACGCCTAAATTATCTATATTTATACAACGCATACTTTAGGGACTATATTGTGGGGTTTCATGCATGTTAGTTTGCCTTTATTATATGTATAAAGTATACTTTGAGGACAAATTAATTGTTAAAATTGTACTCAAAGTATGCGTTTTACATATGAAATTGTCCTTAAATTATACGTTCTATATATAACTTAGTCCTCATATAATGCTTTGTACATATGAAAGACGTACAAGTATAACGTATGGTTTGAGGACATTTGCGATATACACATTTTTATGTCCTTAAAGTATGCATTGTCTACTTTATCGTCGATTTAAACTTAGAAATTTTAGAGTATATTACAATTATTCTCTTTAGCCTTATTATTTAGGTAATGAGGAAGCTATATATGCGCGAAAAAACATACGTCCCCAAATCATTCTTTGTACATATATATATATATATATATATATATATATATATATATATATATATATATATATATATATATATATATATATATATATATATATATTACTTAATATTTATTATTCTATTATAAAAATTGTTCTTTTAACTTGACAAAAGTTCTCATTTTTCAAATTGGTATATAATTATTGAATTAATTATACAGCAAAAGTAGGTAAATAAATCAAAACATTCGGACCATTCTTTTAACATTATTTAATATATTTATTTAATGTATATATTTATAATATATTTATTTAATATATGTATATTTACTTGTAATTATTTAATATAGTTAATTAATAATAAATTTTGTTTCATAATATTAGTAATTTACTATACTATATATATTTATATATATATTTACTATACTATACTATTTACTAGAAGTATTTGCATTATAATTGAAATACAGTTAAATTTAAATTATTATAATTCATTAATAGAACAATTTATTACTATAATGATTATTAATAATTTAAATTTAAAATTTATAAAAATTTCAATATTGCATTAATAATTAATTATTATTATAAATTATAATGTTAAATTAAATTAATATTAAATACTAAATTCATTTTAAATGCAGATATAATAATAATTATTATTAATCTGCATTCGTATTATAGTTTATGAAACATTCCAAATTGTAAAGTTAAGACTTAATTTATTATTCATTCAATTAATAATGTTAATTTTTATTAATTCACATAACCTATTATGACTAAATTGAAATATAATTAATTAATAAAAATTAGAGTAGAACGGGGTGAAATAGCCACATTTTTACATTTCAATTTATAAAATCTGAATTTAAAATTTTTTTCTCAAATTTCCAATTGGCATTGAAAGTTTAGTTATTAAGCTTGAATATTCTTGACGGAAATATTTTTTATCCCATGAAAGGACTAAGTTATAAGAGTTTTACGAAACCTCTGCATATGGCTTTTTTGTACCACCTGGTGGGGGGAGAAAGCCACCTCGCGATTTTATTAAGATATGTTATTAATTTTGGTATTTTTATAGTTTTCCTTTATTTACATGACAAATAATCTTAATTTTAAAATATTTTAATAAATTTTAAAGAGCTTTTAGCAAGGAAAATTGAATATTATGTTAAGTTTACCTGTTTTTGATTTACACTGCCAAGTTTTTGTACCTTTTTTTAAAGTCTTCCTTAAATTTCACCACAGATGCCATATTTTAAATTCAATTCAATTTCCAAAAATTAACATTGTATACGTTTTGAGTATAGTTTTCTCCTTATGTACAAACATTTACTTTTATTACCCGTTCACTTAAACAGGTTGTAATATGTTCGAAAAGTTCATCGAAATATTATACGCAGAGCAACTCAAAAATTAAAATTACAATAAAAATTATATTAATATAGGTACAACATCCAAACTAGTATCAAAAGTTGCGTATTAACTGATAGTATTTATATTCTAAATAGCTGATAAATCGGTTAATTAGTTTTCAAATAAAAGTCAAATGGCTTTTTTGCACCATGGCTATTTCACCCCGTTCTACTCTATTTAACAGTTTATTCTGATTTATTGATAATATTGGTAATTGAAGTTTACTATTTTACAGTTTCTCTTTATATAGACAGTTGAATCCAGAAATATGTAAGTCGGTTCGGTAGTCGCGGTCGTTAGGGCAGTTAGTTTAGGCACTAGGTTAGGTCATGCATCGGGGTTCGATCCCCGTAGGGTCCAAATTTTAATTTAATTCCGGGAATTAGTTTTAAGTTGTTCCGTATATGTAAACAAATTGATATTAATTAATAAAATATATTTTTTAAAATTAATTTGTTGCAACTTTTTGCATATTGTTTAAATTAATAAAACAGAAGTGGCTTTAAAGTATGGTCCAAAATGAGATACAAATGGTCTCAAAATATGGGCCAAAGTCACCCTATTTGGTGACCCATAGTCACCAAATATGGGCGGGGTCAACAAAGAGGAGGGGATAGTAACAAAATTTTGACCACTTTAAACTTCCTCCTGATCAGTTGTGATAGATTTCTGACGAGATCCATCCAGAATCGTAAGAAAACTGGATTAAAGTGGTCAGGCGGCCTGACCATTTGTCTGACCATTCCTGATTTTATTTTTAGTAGGGATACTCAACAATAAATAAAAACTTTACAAAAAATACATATAAAGTGAAAATGAAAACATATAAAAATATTTAAATATAATTTAACATTGTATCTTTAAAGGCTAAATATTAATAACAAATTTAAAAAAATTTTCTACATAACCTCAAACTTACATTTGTGGATTACTTCCTTCACATACAGATTTTATACAACTCAAACATAAAAATTAAAAATAAAAACAGAAAAATACATTATGTTTTGTTTAGAGATAAGCGTTTGAAATTTCAAGCTCAGAGCCATGGTTGAACGTTGTAAAATGGACATAAATATAAACCATGTGCCCAACGTTCAACCATGGCTGTAAGTGATGGGAAAGAAAAAAATTACTGTTCTAAAGTTCATGTATTAGCTTCTTTTAGGCAGCAGTATTATAATGTGAATGTAATGTCGCACTATGAGACTGGAGATGTAGTAGATGCGAATTGTCAATGTAAAGCATCCACGATGGGTCGATGTAGACACGTTGCTGCTTTGTTGTATGCACTGTTGGATTTCCTAATGACAGTTCAATCAAGCAAGCAATGCACTAGTAAACTTTGCGAGTGGAACCGTGGGCGTCAAAGGAAATGTCCTGTTATAGCAGATGAAAATATTTATAAAAGTAAAAGAAATTTCGCAGAAAAAAGAACCTTTGATCCTCGGACTCTACACGGAGAAACCCACATTTGTAAAAATTACTAAAAATGGTTGCAATGACCTGAAATAAGGGGACTTTTAGCATAATGTACTACAGAATTAGATAAATTTACAAAAGAAGTAGATAAATTTGCTACATTGAAATAGCAAGTTTTAATATTTTGTGTAAGAGTTGTAAGTGTAGCGAAAATTGATTATAGTTTTCTCTAATTTAATTAGACAAAATCTGACAAATGAAAACATTTTCCACTAAAACCTACTATCCACTGTAGCAATTTTTGGTGAGCAAGTGTGGCTAGCGAGTGCAGTCATATGACGCCTGCATTTCTATTGGTTGCTAACTTCGTCAATCTCCGTAAATGAGCCGATGCCATCCGATCATTGACAGTGACTATGTTTCACGTATGTAAAATAAATTTGGATATTATCTATAACAATTAAATATAAAGTGAAACGTAGGTCGTTCGTTATCTCAGAAATTGACCATTATAAATTAATAAATTTTGCATTTATTCCTGTCCCAAGAACTATGTCTTATAATAAGTTGTTAAAAGTAAACTGCTTTCTCGTAAGTGCTGTAAATTTTCATCATTTAATATATAAGGAAACAAAGATGTATGCTTTCAGTGAAATTCGTTGTCGTGCTTGCAGTTGTGTATTAGTGTATTAATTAACCGCGTCTATACATATAAGTGAAATAAACATGTATGTCTTCAAGTATTTATCCAACAAATATATAAGTGTGTGTGTGTCTGTGTATGTAAAAATCCTTCCAGTTTGTCTCCATTAGTCAAGAATTGACGGGAAACCGGCGATAAAAATCCGTTTTTTTTCTTTCACTCTTTCTTTCTGCATTTACAAACGACTATAGTAATTTTACGTACACAATGTTTCTGAGTTTTACTAGTTGTTTGGAACTATTAAACGAAATAGTAAGAAACTTTGCTAATTTGGTGAACATTTTTCGGATTAGTGACTTAGTGTAGAAAATAGTAAAAAATACAAAAAGTCCCCTTATTTCCTGTAGTTGAAATGTGAAAATAGTAAATTCCCCAGTGGGCACAGGGACGTCTAAAAGACGTCTTTAAGACGTCTTTTGGACGTCCTTTTCACATTCCTTCAGATCTTAAATAAACATTTCTTTTATAACATTTTTTAAGTTGAAATTCAGTAATATTGTATTAAATTTATTTTAAGTTTAATTTTATTTTTTCTAAAATGTGGAGAAATAATAAAAAAATTCCGACGAAGCTGGGATCGAACTCTGATACCTTGGACTTGTAACACTGCGCCTTAAGCACCTCAGCCGTTCAAGACAGATATGAACCTCTACAAAGTTAACGATCTCACTTGTCAATGAAATTAATTTAACTTAGAAAAATTCCAATGAATTTCACATTCATAAATTTCTAAGTCCAAGTTGAACTTAGAAAATAATATTTTAGGGGAGAGGGCCCCAAGATGGACATTTCCTATAAAATTTTTGTTTAAAGTGACAGCATCTTCTCAATTTTTTTATTTTTGTTGTTTGTATAGACGAAAATTTTTATCCAGATTTGAAAAATAAAACCAGTTTTTTTTTCTACTGCGCATATCACCTGAATTTTTTGACAAAAAAAGTTTTATTTCCGATTTTTCTCAAGTCGATAAAGTTATTTAAATTTTTGATTTTAGATGGGTATTTATCGTTTTAATTTTATTTATTTATCATATAATAATATTCTAAAATGATTTTATTAATATTTTGTTTGTATACAATATTTTTCTGGGTTTCAAAAAATGGTGTCATTTACCCTAAGATGGACACTTTCGAGACCCTAAGATGGACACCACATTTCAATGTATTTATTTTCATGTTTTCGATTATACATTTTTTTAAATAATTTTGTAAGCCTCGTAATTGAGATTTTTTATTTTTACCGCCATGGAATGTAGAGCTATCGATAGAGAATTCGATATATCGATATATCTTAACTTGTCAAATTAAAGTTAAATATGTTATTTTTTTTTATTCTTAAGTTATAAAATTAAGATTTTTAATAATGTTATTCCTAGTAAATAGAATAAAATGATTAAACATTAGTTTAAAAATTAATACAGGATGTTTATCTTTAATTTACCACACTTTAAAGTGTTTTTTAAGAAGGTGTCCATCTTGGGGCCACTTTTTTTTTGGTCAAAAATTTTAACAATTAGAAAAAATGCTATAAAAAATGTTTAAGTTCAAAATAAAATTTTATCTCAGTGGCCATAAGTTACCTAATAAATTGTACTTTCATTTAGTATAAAACATTTTAACATATCTTATTCGGTTTGGATTTTAGAGCCATCAATCGAAGAGGTGTCCATCTTGGGGCCCTCTCCCCTATATTTATAAAAATTTTTCTATTTTCAAATGTTGAATGAAAAAGACGTCTTATAGACACCTTATAAACATCTAATGGCCAAGACATAGAACATGAATAGGACGTCTTTAAGACGTCTTTTGTACAAGTCCAAAAAGACGTCCGCAAAAAGACATCCTTTGGACGTCTTTTGAACAAGTGTGCCCACTGGGTCTAGTGTGATTTTATACAAAAATTAATAGCCTCGGTCTCTCCGTGTAGGTATTGTTACTTCATCTGTAGAAAAAAGTCGAAATTTCATAGATGATTTAAAGGAAGAAAGTTCTGCTCGGTCATCGGTCACCATGTGGGAATTGTTATTAAATCTCAAAAGTAATAATAACAGTGTGCAATATACCTGTATGCAGGCGCCGAAAGATACAAGACAAGAAGATGATTGTCGGAGTGCTATGATGGAAGTACCGCGTCCTCAGTATTCGATTACGAGGATTATAAATTGCCTCCATGTCAAAAACTAGAGATACATGAAATGGTTGAAAAATTTTACAAAAATCTTTATTATGATCTAACGGGACCGAGAGAATTTACAAGTTCACAATCTTCTTCAGAAAAGTGGATTCAACTCCAAAAACTTTTAATAACAGCATCAACTTTAAAAACCTTTACCTTGCTAAAAAATGACAAGCAATTGTATAACTTGGTAAAACGTCATCTGTGGAAAAAAACCGTTGTTCGCTCTGACGCTATAGAGTGCGGAAAGGAAAAAGAGGAAATAGCAAAAAAACAATATAAAATGATTACCGAAATTCTTGGTTTTTAAGTTAAAGACACTGGTCTGTGGATCAACTCGAAATTTCGTGGATTAGGGGCTTCACCGGATGCATTGGTTTTTGATCCAATTGATAAATCTTATGGTCTTTTGGAAATAAAATACCCAAAAATTATGGAAAATCTAAAACCAATTGAACTTTTTAATTTAAACAAACAACAAATTTCGAGTTTTTGTTGTAAATTGGAGGGAAACAATTTAGAATTTTAAAAAAATCATCAATATCATACGCAAATTCAAATTTAAATGGCTATAACAGAACGATATTGGTGTGATTTTATGATTTAGACACCTCAAGATTTTCATATTCAAAGGGTCAGATTTGATTATGATTTTATAACTCCGCTTATTTCTAAAGCAATGAGTTTTCACAGAAATATTTTATTGCCAGAATATTTCGAAATGAGAGTGCCAAGAAAGTTGACTCCCTTCAATTTTGACTTCGATAAATTTCGATTTTAATGGATGTTTTTTTACTTAAAAAATATTTTTGCAATATCATGTGATTTAAAACTTTAATAATGACTTTATAGTACATTCTTTAAAACATTTTTTGTAATAATGTGTTTAAATGTAAATAGTTTAATGGTAGGTAAAACCATGTGTTATTTATGTATTTATTAAAGATATTTTATGCGAATGCAATCAGTATTACTGCAAGCCCTACTAAAAAAATAATGAAGAATCATGACAAAACATCAGAGTTCTGATTATTCGTCAGATTTTCTGATGCTTCTTCTTGACTCTGATGATTTGTCATTTTTCTGATTATTTCTGACAGAATTTTTAGTAAAGATTTAATGTTTTGTGAGAACTCTATCAGCTTGTCACTTTACTTCACAAACCAGGCTGACCATACTTGAAGTGTAACTTTTAATTTCTTCAAAATGAAGTTTCTTAGAATAAATTTTAGATATTTGGAATCATGAAATATAACAGATTTTGAATTTTTAAATTATAAACTTCAATTAGTTAAATTAAACAAATTTCAAGTCATAAAATTTTTGTTTCAAAAATCAGAAACCTTCAGAACAATGCCTTTTTTTGACCACTCGACTCAACTCAGTCACAATGACCAATTTGATACGCACCCTTTTTTAACAATAGATTTTCCGAATCTATTGTGATGATTTTAAAACAAGAGTTTTATAACATTAAAATTCTGCATTTTAACTAATTCAACTTTGTAACATAAAAATTTAGAATCTATGGTATTTTACGATTCCAAATATCTAAAATTTATTTTAAAAAACATTTGTTAAAATAAATTATAAGGTTTGGGTGATAATTAAAAAAAAGATTTTTAAAATAAATTTTAGATATTTGGAATCGTAAAATACCATAGATTCTAAATTATTATGTTACAAAGTTGCATTAGTTAAAATGCAGAAGTTTTAAGTTATAAAATTCTTGTTTTAAAATCATTACAATAGACTTGGAAATCTATTGTTAAAGAAAGGTGCGTAGCGAATTGGTCATTGTGACTGAGTTGAGCCGAGCGACCAAAAAAGGCATTGTTCTAAAGGTTTATGATTGTTTAAAAAAAAAATTTTATTACTTGAAACTTGATCAATTAAGGCCTTGGATCCAATAACTTGCCCGACGCTCGAAGGCACGCGCTAATACCAGCCGGGTAGCAGTGAGTGTCCCAGAGGCGCTCACTGCTCACTGACTGGCAGTTGCGCGTTCCTCCGAGCGTCGGGCGAGTTATTGGATCCAAGGCCTCATTTAACTGATAAAAGTTTATAATTTAAAAATTTGGAATCTGTGATATTTCATATAAAAAATATATACACTCGACTCTCGGATCTTTTGCATTCAGATCTTTTACACTCTCGATTCTTTTGCAATTTTTCTCTCGCACCTTTTACATTAAATAAATAAATGACTATCAGAGTGTCAAAATATATTTATATCACGATAACTTAGGTTATCTAAAGTGGATTATAGCAGTTCCTCCATTATGTGATTAAAATTACATTAAAATTTTAATTACTATAAATGTAAATATTAAAACTAAAACATAAATACTGTCATTAATTTATATATTTGGTTATACATATTGTATTGTTTTGCGTTACCATGGCATTTGCTTTGGTATAAGATATGAGGGGATTTGGTCCCATAAGTGCAAAAGATCCGAGAGTCGAGTGTATATCTAAATATATATATAAAATATATAACTATATATAAATATATAATATATAAATATAGGGGAGACTGGGGCGAAAAGTTAAATTTTGCATAAATGATTTTTTTGGCAATATAAGCCGCTTAGATGCAAATATTTGTATATCAATATTGTAGGGCAACTTGTCCTCTACAACTTTCAATAAAAAAGTTCCTGATATTTTCGCAAAAAATACATGTTTTCGACGCCTCCCGTTCATAAAATGCTAACTCAAAAGTCAATGCAAGACAATTCTATTTAAAAAATAAGTGCAATGTGAAGTTAACTAAAAAAATCATGCAAGAAAATTCTATTTCAATATTCAGTGCAAGACAATTCTATCTGAAAATTTTGTGCAAAATATTATTAAGTAAAGCTGCGTATAAAACAATTCTATCTAACATTGAATGAAAGATTTATTTAACTATTATTATTTATTTCATTATCTTACATGTAAAAGTTAGATATAATTGTTTTATACGCAGCTTTACCTAGTAATATTTTGCACAAAATTTTCAGATAGAATTGTCTTGCACTGAATATTGAAATACAATTTTCTTGCATGATTTTTTTAGTTAACTTCTTATTGCACTTATTTTCCAAATAGAATTGTCTTGCATTGACTTTTGAGTTAGCATTTTATGAACGGGAGGCGTCGTTTTGTCCTTTTTTGAAATTTTTTTTTTTTAACTTTTCGCCCCATGCTGGGGCGAAAAGTTAAATTCTATTTTTAGCCTATTAAAACTATTTTCTGATAGGTGATAAGTAGTAGATAAGTTAAAGTATACGTAAACAAGTAATTTAGTAAATAAAAGATCTTTATTTATTTGACAAAAGCTTTAGAATAGTTGTAAAGTTAAAAAATTGAAATTAAAAAAAAAAATTTTTTTTGATTATTTTACGTTAACCGGCTTATTTTTTGACAGAGTACTTGCCCAATGTCAAATAAATAATGTTTAAACAAATAAACCCAAAAAAACGAGAAATAAAAAAAAAATTTAACAACATGTAAAAATACATTTAACTTTTCGCCCCACCCATTATTTAACTTTTCGCCCCAGGGTGACCTTGAGGTCATGGACCTAAGAAATAAATGGACCCAGCACAAAGTCCTACTTTAGACGAGGGGGGTGTAACACATCATCGGTAAAGGGAAATGATTAGGTGGAGGCTCGTGGATTGGCTGATTTGGGCGCTTGCGCAGCGCATAATTTAAAAAGGGAAATCTAACTATAAAACATAACCTGCAATAAAATTACATTCCAAGAAATGCATTTTCTAATAAAACTATGCACCAAATTTGTTAGATTCATCATTTGGTGAATATTTAAAAATAATATATACTACTCTTAATAAAATATGTATGAAGAATAGATTTTCTTATCGTCTTATAGTTTATTCTTTACTTTAACAATTAAATACCTATTATATAATATTTATTACTTAATAATTTGTAATCTACTATTGATTAAATCACTGTATCTATTATTTGTCCCTGTATCATTATTAATTTTTTAATATAAAAAATATAAACTTTAAATAAATAAATTTTAACTAAAGGAATGACGTGAAATAGGTAAACAAACATCATTTTCCAACTAATATTTCTCTGAAACACAGACACACTTTTTACAAAACCTGCCAACGCACAACGGGCAAGCACATTTTAAATTACAATAATCGAAAAGATTTTTTAAATGAAAAATTGGAAAGGTTGGAAAGTATTGACAGGCTGCAAGAAGTGCTTATAGCCAGTGGCCAGTAAAGGGCAGGAGCATGCAGAGCGTGTGGGAATTTGATAATTATTAAATAAATAAATTAGTGATGAATATTTCAGAAGGCTTCCCAACAACTACGTGTCCATTTAATAAGGTTTAAATAAACAAAACAATTAATATTTAACTCTACACGACAATTTATTGTAGCCGTGTAAAAGGCGTGCTACACAAGCGTGATCCCAGACGCAACTGATTATAAAAGGCGCGAACACACATTCTCACGTTACGTGTTACTCACACATGCTCGGTCATACTTCATACACAAGAGAAAAGATTTCTCTATAGTGAAAAGCAACGTCGGTAAATACGCTTGCTACGAACCCCACAGTACTCCCTCCTAAGTGTTAACGATTACAAAATTTGCAAAAATACACTCAGTGCGGTTAAAACTGTGCGGTCGAAGATAAATAATCGAAGAATAATAACAAAGTGTTTAAGAAAAAATTTGACAAAATGATAAAAAATATAAATCTCTAGTGCACTAGTGTAGAAGATTCAAACAGAAATAAAAAATCATCGTCGATCGACTCTATGTTAAAGTAAGTAAATAAATATAAATCATTAGCATGCAAAAAAGAAAATATTTGAATTTAAAAATATTTTTCGCAAGTGATAAAAAATAATATTTAAAAAGAAAAGAAAAATATCGCTAAAAAAAACTATCGCAGTCATATCAGTCTTGTTTCTTTTTTTAAAAATTATCATATTATTTTTTAAAAGAGACCTTCTTTTTATTTACATAAGTTCGTAGAACGGGTCTCGGATTAACATTAAGGTCACAATGCGAAGTCGATGGTGCAGCAATATTCTGCATCGTCGAAGTATTGTTTGGTACAATTTTTGGTTTATTTTTGTTCAAAATTATTTTCTTTGGTTGTTCATTATTTATTGGTGTATTGATTGTTTGCGTAACATTAGACTGTACATTGCTCCTATCATCATTTAAATTTAAATTGTCGTTAAGTACAAAAAATGCTGGTTTTAAATTTTCAATCGAGATTTGTTTGCTGTTACCATTTATCTCGACTTCGAAAACTCTGTCGGATGTTCGTTTAATAATTTTGTGTGGACCCGAATAAGGACATTCGAGTGACTTTTTCAATGTCCCGACTTTAACAAAGACATGAGAGCAGTTGTACAAATCCTTATAGAAAAATATTTTTTTTTGTGTTTGTGCTCAACTGGCACTGGTTTTACCAACCTCATGTGTTCCCTAAATTCTTCAATAAAAATTTGACGATCGGCCGAAAAATCTTCCGGCAACACGAATTCGCCCGGTATCCTGAGGGTGGTTCCGTATAAGTATTCGGCCGGCGACGCCTCCGAATCTAGAATGATGTTACGCAATCCCAACATCACGGTTGATACAGAATAAATCCACTTATTATTACTATAACACATTATTGCCGCTTTTAACGTGCGGTGCCAACGTTCTATCATCCCGTTTGCCGCTGGGTGATAAGGAGTAGTCCTTATTCTATTACATCCCGTTAAATTTAACAATGCTTTAAAGAGACGCGATTCAAATTGGCTACCTTGATCTGTCGAAAGCGTTTCCGGTGAACCAAAACGAGTAATCCAATTATCGAAAAACGCGCGACACACGGTTGAGGCTTCAATATCTTTTAAGAGAATTGCCTCGGGCCAACGAGAGAATCTGTCGATTAATGTTAAACAATTAATATTTATACCCGTCGCAGATTGGCAGGGGACCGATTATGTCCATGTGGACATGTTGGAACTGACTATCAGGTGCGACGAAGTGAGACGGCAATGCAATGGTGTGTCTTGTAACTTTTGCCCGCTGGCATTGTAGACAAGACCGGCACCAATTTTTTATATCTTTATTCATGCCCGGCCACACGTATCTTTTACGAATTAGACGATCAGTAATTTTACCTCCCGGATGTGCAGAATTATGCATTGAATTAAAAATTTGTTTGCGGAGAGAACGAGGTATGTAAGGACGGAGATTATCTCCAGACATGTCGCAAATAATAGCTACGTTATTCCAATCGAATCTTTTCAATTTCAATGACGAATTCGAATCATTAGTAATCAACCTTAATTCTTCATCTTCAATTTGAGCTTTTGAGAGCTCTGCCATTTCAATTTCAGGAGAAAAGGTAATTGCATCGGCTCGCGATAATGCATCAGCAACAACGTTATCGATCCCGGGAAGATATTCGATTTGCGAAGTAAATTGAGATAAGAACGAAAGTTATCTCTGTTGTCTTGGAGAGGCTTTTTCGCAATTTTTTTAAAAGGCATAAATTAACGGTTTGTGATCCGTAACGATTTTAAATTCGTGTCCTTCCAAAAAATACCGAAAATATTTGACTGACTCATAAATTAGGGGAGAGTCTCCAGTTGTGAGACGGGTTTCATTTTTGACCCGTAAATTGTAAACGGGTAAACGAAATTGTAAATAAAATACACCGTTCGAAAGGTAAGAGAAATACGCAACTTTTATTAACAGAAAGTGTAGTGTTTCGATGAACTCAAAAAATTTTACAATACATTTTCCGAGCACATCGCTTTTTTCAAAAAGAAAAAATGTCTCCAGTTGTGAGACACTCATTAAAAATTGCTAAAATTTAATAAGTTGGACATAAAACGTTATGTTTAGTAGAAATAATTAAATATATTAATAATGTATATTATTATATACACTAAATAATAATATTTATTCGCCAAAATATGACTATCAAATAAACACAATTTAATAGCTTCAACAAGAGCATTAAAATTGATTTTTTCTGAATCAATTGACTTTTTTCCACTTGACATGCCCAAAAATACTAGAAAAAAAATCAAAACAACATTTAAATAGTATGCCTGCAAAGTCGTATTTTTTATGCTGCCCAGATGGGTGTTGACACCGTCTCGCAACTGGTGATATGCTGTGTCTCACACCCAGAAATTTGCGCTATTTTGAAAAAGGAAAATTAAATTATTTTCAACCGTAGATTGGAACAATGCAATATTGCATCACAAAATATAAGGAAAACACTAAAAGAAAATGCATTACATTTACCTTTTCCAATTAATTAACTTGTAAAAAAAGTACTTAACATTTATTGAAAAAACGCTTTTTAGTCGATTATCACACACAGTGTTGGTATTTAACAAAAACAGTTTATATATCCGCTTCGGCGTACACGAAAAAGTTGGCTCATGTAAAAAGAAATGTTTTTATATAAACTAATCGGTTTTTTAATATTGCATGTTAAAAAAATTGACTGTCTCACAACTGGAGACTCTCCCCTACTGTTAATTCGCGGTCATACGCGCTGTATTTTGATTGCGGGGTCAAACCATTTTATTTCGCCTAATGTATTTTTGATCTTTATAAAAAATTTCAATATTTCGGGAAGATATTCTTATATGTTTTGGGATTACGAAATGCACAATGATTTGTAAAAAATAATTTCATTTCATATAAAAAAAGATATTATAAATTGAGAGTACATGAAAAAAGGTTACATTGACAGGCATTACAAAATATTTAAAAAAAGGAGTAATCTCTTTAAAAAATATAAAAAAGCGATTGATATTTATTTTTAAAGACTTAATTTGTGATTTGAACTTGATAAAAGTATCAAATAATTTATAATAAACTGTAAAATATGTTATTTAAGTTTCTGTATGAAATGTCAAAAATCGATCATATTTAACAATTTTTTTTGACAAAGTAATTTAATTTTCGTAAATCAGAATTATTTAAATAATAAGTATTTTAAATACACTTTATTATTATTTAAATACTTTTTTGATTATCAACTGAGAAATATAAAAAAATTTACCTTAATAATGAACCATTCTTCATTTTATCGGGATTTTGAATGTTTGTAACTTCGTTGGAGAAAACCCGATTTATGCCAAATTTTTGGAGCATGTAGATTGAAGCAATATCTTCCTGCTGCTAAAATTTCGCGATGGGTTTTGCACTAGTCTTCAAAAGAAATTGATTTAAAAAAAGTGTTTATTTTGAAGGTTAATGACAAGTATTATAACTAACTTGAAGTTGGTTTGCTACTTGCAATAAAAGTCAAATTCAAAATAAAACGATTTTTTTAAAGTCAGTTTAAAACAAACCAACTTCAAGTCAGCTATAATACTTGTCATTAACCTTCAAAATAAACACTTTTTTTAAATCAATTTCTTTTGAAGACTAGTGCAAAACCCATCGCGAAATTTTAGCAGCAGGAAGATATTGCTTCAATCTACATGCTCCAAAAATTTGGCATAAATCGGGTTTTCTCCAACGAAGTTACAAACATTCAAAATCCCGATAAAATGAAGAATGGTTCATTTTTAAGGTAAATTTTTTTATATTTCTCAGTTGATAATCAAAAAAGTATTTAAATAATAATAAAGTGTATTTAAAATACTTATTATTTAAATAATTCTGATTTACGAAAATTAAATTACTTTGTCAAAAAAAATTGTTAAATATGATCGATTTTTGACATTTCATACAGAAACTTAAATAACATATTTTACAGTTTATTATAAATTATTTGATACTTTTATCAAGTTCAAATCACAAATAAAGTCTTTAAAAATAAATATCAATCGCTTTTTTTATATTTTTTAAAGAGATTACTCCTTTTTTTAAATATTTTGTAATGCCTGTCAATGTAACCTTTTTTCATGTACTCTCAATTTATAATATCTTTTTTTATATGAAATGAAATTATTTTTTACAAATCATTGTGCATTTCGTAATCCCAAAACATATAAGAATATTTTCCCGAAATATTGAAATTTTTTATAAAGATCAAAAATACATTAGGCGAAATAAAATGGTTTGACCCTGCGCCGAATTAAATTTCTTTGAATAAAACGCTAACGGTTGCCAAGAATTATTTAAATACTGTTCCAAGGTCGCGCCCATCCCTAGGTCCGAAGCGTCCGTTACGAGACGTGTAGGTGCGCTAGGGGATGGAAAAGCGAGGAGGGTAGCCCTCGCCAATGCCTCTTTTACCGCGATAAAAGCTTGCTCAGCTTCCGCGGTCCAAATAATTTCTCGTTTGTCGTTTTTACGCGTATCATGCAAATATTTATTTAACGGCTGCTGTAATTGAGCGGCATGAGGAACATTACGGCGATAGAAATTCACAAGCCCTAAGAAACGACGAAGATCATGGATCGTGCGAGGCTTTCCGAATTCCGTAATTGCGCGCGTTTTTTCCTCCGTGGGCCGGAAACCGTTTTCATCTAATAAATGTCCCAAAAACTCGATTTGATTTTGATAAACAATACATTTTTTAAGATTTAATTTTAACCCGTATTCATTTAATCGATTGCATACAATATCAAGATGTTCCTCATGTTCCTTAACATTTTTGAAAGCTATGAGGATATCATCCAAATACACAAAAATAAAATCTAAATCGCCGAGAGCCTGAAACATATATCTCTGGAAGGTTTGTCCCGCGTTTCTAAGCCCGAATGGCATAAATAAAAACTCGAACAATCCGAACGGAGTAGTTACGGCTGTTTTTGGTACGTCTTCTGGGAAAACTGGTATTTGGTGGTATGCCGCGTGCAAATCTAATTTAGAAAAAAAAATTTACCATTTAAATTAATTGCGAAGTCGTGTAGAAAAGGTATTGGAAATTTATCCGGAACCGTTACTGTATTTAAAAGTCTATAATCGCTGCAAACTCTCCACTGGCCATCGCTTTTCAGGACCATGTGGATGGGCGAAGCATAAGCTGCACACGACGGTCGACATTTTTTTGCCTCGGTTAGAGCTTTAAAATGAGCTTTTGCCACTGCTAACTTGTCCGGCGGAAGACGACGCGGTCGTTGCGAAACCGGTGGACCTTTCGTTACAATGTGATGAAAAACACCGTGTTTGACTTTTATCTCGTTTTTGATATGTTAATAATATCCGGATATTTATTTATAATATTATACAACGGTGACGACTTATCAATCGAGCTAATGTCTGTGACATTAGCTTTTTTAAAAAAACAAAAGGCATTATCACCTGAATTTAAATCTAACAATTTACGATTTTGTAAATCAACCGATAATCCGAAATATGAATGGAAATCGGCGCCGATAATAGGGTATGGAACCGATGCAATGCAAAAATTCCACGACAAATTTCGACTAAACCCAAGATCAAGATTTAATTTGCTACTACCATATGTATTTATCTGCAAATTATTCGCAGCATAAATAACATAATGTGGAGCTTCAGCTTCTTGACGGGAATTTGCCTGAATTATTGACACATCTGAACCGGTGTCGATTAGAAAAGATAACCCTGATTTACAGTCTTTAATATGTCAACGTTTAGAAAGTAAATGACTATTTAAGCAATTAATTTGACGCGGCGTAATTAGTTTTCCGATGAGGTACTGGATTGCATGAGACATGAAGCTACACACTTGAGTGCTTTATCTCCAAATTTCGCGTGATAAAAACATAATTGATTATTGTTTCCGGTGCTACTGCGAGTAGATCTTGTCCTGAGAATCTTCGGAAGCGACGGCGGAGACCTGCGGTGTGCCGATTTGTCCAGAAGCTTCGACGAAGCGGTCCGTAAGTTGTGCCAATTTATCTATATCGGTAACCTCACTTAGTGCTAGAGCCGCGCGACAATTTGCGGGTAATTGATCGAGAAAAAAAGGTTTTTAATATTTCGTCTCCGCATTTTCCTTGACTTAAGGTCTTAATCTGGTTTAGGATTAGCAAAGGCCTCCCTTCTCCCAATAATTTCCCCTTTAAAAGTTGTCTTAAACGCGCTTCCGAAGATACCGCGAAAGTTGCGATTAATCGGTTTTTAATTTGACTGTAAATATCCGCCGGAGGGGTTTCTTGACAAATAATATCGCTTACTGTTGTAACCGTTTCAAAGTCCAGTGCTCCCAGCACTGCGCCAGCCTTGGCTTTTTCCCTGGTAACTCGCGAGTAATCAAAAAGGAGTTCGATTTCGGCGAACCACAAGGCCGGTTCTTTGTGGTAAAAACTAGGCAATTTTAACAATGGTCTAAATCGATTTCTTCTTCTAGCGCCGGCGGCGGCGTCGCCGCCCCCTTTGATTGGACTCATCCTCAGTAACAAACTCGTCGCTCGTTGGACTTGTCATATTGCGAAAAAAACGAACAGCAAACAAATTGATTTTCAAAAAAAATAAAATATAAGAAACCTGTTATGACTCAGTATCGAGTCTATTAAAAAAACAATTAATTACCGGAAAACAAAAATATTTTTTGAAAATTTAAAGAATTTTAAAATATTATCAAAGTAATTCTTCTGAGAGTATACCAATTGTATAAATTGAATTTTAATTTAATGTTTTTGATTAAAATTATTTAAATTCCTGAATATTGCTTGTGTAAAAATTATTTAACGCTAAAGAGCAATGCACTGCTATTTAAACAATAGTTCACAATTTAAAATTACAAAAGTGTCAAAATTTAGATAAAATATAACACATATGGACGCTGTGATAAAAAAAATAAAATAAAAAATACCTGACAGAATGAATGACACGAGGGAGCACACAAACAAAAAAAGTTTTTTATTTATCTTCCTTCTTTTTTTAAAACAAAAAATAAAATAAAAAGATAAAAAAAAATAGAAAAAGGTGGAGAGGGTAAAAGAAAATTTGCAATATATAAAAATAAATATTAAAATTGTTGAGATCTCGTCGAATTTGAAAAAGAAAATGTAAAAATTAAAATACTATCATTCGTTCATTCAAAATTGTTTTTCATACGGTCATACCGCAGAAGGTTGGGACCACTATAATACTTACAAAACAATAACCCGACAACAAAACGAATGATGTCCTGCATGGGCAGGAATATTTTTGCCCATGCGCCGTTTTCCAAAGCGTTGTTTAAAAAATTTTACCGCTCTCAGGAAGTCCTTGATAAAATGGCTGCCTCCAGGTACTCCGTCACGTCATGGAAAAATTTCCCAAAATGGCTTCGATGAAGTCCGTTGACGGAAAAAAATATTTAAAAAAAAAAATTAAACCCTTGACGAATTTCTGGGGTGGTTTTACTACCCCTCAAGCGTCCACGTTGGCTGGGACCAGCTGTCGAATAAATAATTATGAGCTCGTATTTTTGGTGAGTCATAAAAAAATGATAAAAAAATTTTATATATTTTTTAAACGAGAGAATATTAATATAAAATTATTTTTATAGTTCCCAGTGAGTCGAGAATGATGCAGTCTTCCGGGCCGGCAATGGCGTAGCGTCTCCACGTGCGAACATGTGCTCCGAAAAGATTTTGCTTTAACTCCTCGAAATTCGCGAATTTCGAAGAAATTTTCACGCCACTGTGTCCCGTGAATTTTTTATATTCGTAATGTCACTGCACATTCACTTTATTGTTCACGATTTACGCGATTTTTCACGATTACCCCTTTGTGCTTTGCAATCACGTCGGGGTCACCAATGTGGGAATTTGATAATTATTAAATAAATAAATTAGTGATGAATATTTCAGAAGGCTTCCCAACAACTGATCCCAGACGCAACTGATTATAAAAGGCGCGAACACACATTCTCACGTTACGTGTTACTCACACATGCTCGGTCATACTTCATACACAAGAGAAAAGATTTCTCTATAGTGAAAAGCAACGTCGGTAAATACGCTTGCTACGAACCCCACAAGCGAGCACAATGGCACAGATATTATGATATCGTTTGCTTTATACATTACCTTCCAATTTTTCATTTTAAAACCGCATTACTGCATAAATCTGAACAATATTTTCGATTATTGTAATTTAGAAGATGCTTACCTATTGTAGTTGACATATTTTGTAAAAAGTGTATGTGATTATTTAAAAATTATTTGGAAAATGTTTGTTTACCTATTTCACGTCATTTAAACCCTTTAAACCAGTCACTGCCTTATTCTGTTGGGCGATAATCGAAGGTCTCACATAACCTCGAAATATTAGAGATCTTCTAACAACGTTAATCTTATTTAATTTATTATTATATAATTAATAGAAACATTAACTATTAATTTATGTTGATAAGTTTAGAGTCACCAACGATGACAACAGACAAATATGTACGTTATCGTCTGCTATACATGTGACAAAAGATTGACCAATTACCGAGTCTCCACCAATTCATGCGCAATAAACTGTTTCCCCCTTACCTACGACGGTCTAGACCCCGCAGCTTAGTGCTACGTCCATTTACTTCTTACGTTCATGCTTCAGGTATCTCTTCAGAGGACCCAAATAAGGATCTAAAAAAATCGCGATGAGAATAAATTCAAAAAATACACTTAAAAGTTAATATTTTCTTTTACGAAAAAATTTTCAAAAGTAGGTTGAAAAAAAAATTTTAATATCGACACCACAAAAATAAACGGAATTGCAGACAAATTCGGACATTTATTTAGGGTGATAACACCCTTCTATAATTAAAATTGCAATGCTCTAACTATTTTCGTTCGAAACATAATGAATTTTAACGGTTTATATATATATATATATATATATCAAATATCTAAAAGTTATTCTTAAAACCTTCATTTTGAAGAAATTATAAGCTATCTCGTGAACTATAACTGATATGTAAAAACTGATATCATTTTTTAATTTTAAGCCAAGAGAGTATAAGGTATACGTAAAACAGTCTTCAAAATAATCTGAGTTTATAAACATTAAATATAATGTTGAAATAAACAAAAATTATTTTTAACAATAAAAAATGTATAATGGTTTTCCGATTTTATACCTAAGTTATAAAAAGCGTGACGAACCTTTTTACATAAAGGAAAAAGAATACATCCCCAAAAAAGATTTTTTGATATGCTATAAAAAATTCGGTGGCAGTCATAAAAGTTTTCATGATTCTTGGCAGTATTTTGAAGGGTTCTATGTCTTTTTCATGTTTTTGAGGTGCAATTATAAGAAAAACTGTTAAAAAACACCGGAAATTCTGATTATATTTCTGATGTTTTGTCATTATTTTTTTAGTAGGGAGTGCCAAAAAATACATCGTGTAATATTATACTTTATTGTTATTATTATTGGTATATAATATTTTTATAGCTAAAATAGCATCGCCATTTAAAAAGTTTTTTTTAAACAAATTACTACAGATCTATGTAAAGGATATATATGTGATAAATTTGTTCTGTTTAATATGTTGCTTGGAAAAAGCAAATATATCTGTGTTCTACAGTTAATAAAAATTTATTAATGAAAATTGTTTTTTCATTTTATCAAAATAATGTTAAAAATTCAATTTAAAGTTACTCTTATTTATAAACATTCAAATTATTAAATTTGTAAAAACAATTTTTAAAATAATTTATTGAAGATTAAAAAACTCATTTTTAAAAATTGTTCTAATTTATTTATTTATTTACATATTACATTCAAAACAGTTTTACAATTATGATGCAGTGTATCATTATTATTAACGCACATTATTAAATAATAATTATATTTAATTTTACAATAATTGTTATAGATTGTACAAAAATTTAATTAAATTTGTCAAAGCTGCATCGCTTATGTCTTCTAACTTTGTTTTTGATGCGGACAAATCCTTCGAGTTCATGATTTCTTTTATTACTGATATAAGAAATATTTAATCACTGGATACTTTAAATATAAATTTTTTATAACAATTTACTTTGATTATACTATAAATATGACCGAGTTTTACCGGAAGTCGGAAGTATTCGTCACGCATGCGCTCTAAAATATATTCGAGATGAAAAGGTCTATTGGGTATTTTTGGAAATTCGCCTATTCAGAAAGATTAAAAAATCCTCGTTTAACAGAATATTTCAGGAAATTTAATCTTTTTCTATTCCTCGCTTCTTACCGGGTATATATTATATTCACATGTAGTACCGCAACTTGTTGCTAGATGACGCCACAGTTTAGAGATAGAAAGAAAAAGCTGCTTTTATCTGTCTAGCTATCTCTCTATCTCTCTTTCTTGTCGTTTCCCGCCGTTTCCATCCTACCTTCATTCATTTCTTGGCGCCAGGTGACAACACATCGTTCTTACGACTAATTGAAATTTCCATCATGAGTGAAAAAGTATTAAGAGAAAAGTTATCCTACCACGAGAGGGAGATGAACAAGGCCCTGAAAATCTAGCACCATTAACGGAAAACCTAACAGACGATCAGGAACCTGAAGGTAAATCTCATTTATAAATCTTAGTCTGTTTCAGATCCCCAGTACTCACGCTACACTAAGAGATATTCTCTAGGCGGAGTTTCAACCCAGAGTTGAAATCAGAGCCATAATTAATATTCAGGCTGACTTCCGATCTAGAATCAGAGGCAATAGCCAAGGCAAAAAAATAAGCTTTTATTTCAAAAGAAAATTATTTTCATTGCAGAAACATTGACTTGGCAAGATATCAAGATGGCGGACGATAGGAGAAGCGAGGATGACTCGTCCCAATTTAAGACTCCTGCTAACGAGGAGATGGATGAAACAGAGATGTTTTTAGGATCAAAATCCTTGGGGCAAACTGACAATGTCATTGATTTAAAAGAGGAGGTAGCCGATCGCATCAAGGCTTGGATTAAAAATGGTCTGCCAGAAAAGAAGGAAAAGGAAAATATCCTAAAATCAATTCCGAGGAAGGGTCAATTGGACTTAGAATCCTCAATCAATATTGGTAGATCTCCATCCAAAATCTTTAGCTCGAGATAAATACTTCAGAGAATACCAGAATCTCACGGGATCTGCCTTATCGGCTGCTGCATCGGTTCTTAACTCAATCATCAACGATGAAGAGGTCGCTTTAGATAGAAATGTCATTTTGAAAAATCTTTCAGATATAGTAAAATTACTATCACACCTTTTCCACTCGTTAACAATATCTCGAAAATCATTTTTAATTGGAAGATACGAAGAGAAGATACAAAAAATTCTAAAGAAAATCGAACCGACTAATTATTTGTTTGGGGACAATTTGAAGGCGGTAATAGAATCTTCGAAAGCCATGGAAAAAATTTCGCGAGACCTTATGCCAAAACAGAACAAACCACCCTTGAGACAAAACAATAACAATCGTTTAAACTGGAAGAGCCTCTTCGCCAGGAACGAGACTCGAGGGGGCTTCAGAAATAACTCCAACAGGACAACCTCGAAGAACTACAATCAGAATTACAGCTCAACCAGACAAAAACCATACCCGGCTCGCAGAGATTACACTCAGACACAACCTCAACAGAAACGTCGTTAAGTACAGATAAGGTAAGCTCAACTGCCAGATTAAAATTCTTTACGGATAATTGGAAAATATTCACGAAAGATGAATTTGTCTTGGAAAATATTGCAGGATATAAAATAAATTTAAACTATAAAGTTATTCAATTTAAAGAACCTTCGACTATTAACAATAGTATCGAAATGGATGAAGCCATTAAAAAACTTTTTAATTCTAAAACAATTGAAAAATGTGTTTTTGTACCAGGTCAATTTATCTCGTCCTTTTTCTTAACGCCAAAATCGGACGGCTCAGATAGATTTATCTTAAATTTAAAGAAATTCAATTACTTTGTAAAAACTGAACATTTTAAACTTGAGGACCTCAGAACGGCAATAAATTTGTTAAACGCAGGAGATTATATGTGCCAATTAGATTTAAAAGACGCGTACCTCCTTGTACCCATAAATGACAACGATAAAAAATACCTTAGATTTAAATATAAAAATCAATTATTTCAATTCAACTCACTAACTTTTGGTCTGTCATCTTCTCCATACGTTTTTACAAAAATAATCAAACCTATAGCTAATCATCTGAGAAAGAAGGGAATTAGGTTAGTTGTTTACTTAGACGATTTTTTAATCTTCGGCACCTCAAGCAAAGAATGTTATGAAAACACAAATAACACAATTTCCGTACTAGAATCATTAGGTTTCCTTATAAATTGGGATAAAAGCGAGTTGACCCCCAAAAAAGAATGTAAATTTTTAGAAATGATCTTAAACTCAGTAGAGATGACAGTCCAATTACCTGATGAAAAAAAGATTGAAAATAAATGGAATGGTAAATAAATGATTATAGGATTGAGAGAAATAAAATTACAAGAATTAGAGATTTGTATAGGAACCTTAATTGCTGCTTGTCCTGCGATAGCCTACGGTCAGCTATACTATTATCAGTCGAAGCGAAAAACGAACTTGCCTGGTGGGAATCTCATGTCTTGACAGATAGGAATAAAATCAGGTCGAACATATTTGACCTTGAGATTTTATCGGATGCATCAAGGACAGGGTGGAGAGCCACCTGTGGACGGGAAAGAGCTAATGGGTTGTGGAGTAGCTCTAAAAGAAATAATCACATAAATTATTTAGAACTTAAAGCCGCTTTTCTTGCTCTAAAATGTTTCGCTTCAAAGTGCGTTAATAAGCAAATTCTATTAAGAATCGATAATGTGACAGCCTTAGCATATATAAATAAGATGGGGGTAACTAGATTTGAAAATTTAAATAGTATTGCTAAGGAAATTTGGGAATGGTCTAGAAGCAGAAATCTCTAGATTTTTTCGGAATACGTAGCATCAAAGGAGAACTTTGCGGGTGAGGGTTCGAGAATAAATAATTTGAACACCAAATGGGAACTAGCTTCATATGAGCCGTTCGCTAGAAAAACGACTTAAGTCGACTTAAGCGGTTTTTAAAAGTTTTGTTATCAGTGTATTCTACAAGACATATAGATTACATATATCAAGTTTCTAAAGTTGTAGGTCACTATTTATGAATTAATTGAGATGTTTAAACTTCCTGGGTCCCGAAATTGAAGCACTTACGCAAGCGCGCGTTCACGTCCTCTGCTACCGCGTACAGTGGGAAGAAATGCAGTGTTTTGGACAAAATTCTGCCAACAATACAAATCTCCACCGATTTCAATTTTCTTTTTTTTTAAATACTAAAGAAGGTTTTTCCTACAAGCCTTCACTGCTATAAATTTAAAATTTTCAAAAATTTTGGATTATTAAAAAAGCGAGTAATTTTTTCATTTTGTTAACTAAACTTGTGCATTATAATGTTGATATTTAATTGAATATTACTAAAAAATATATCGTAAGACTTTTTAGAATAATAAATGTTTTAACACATTAAAATAAAAGTGTTCTTTCATAAAATACTTAATTTTGTTTTATTTTTAGTGGTTCGCTGGAAAAACGACTTAAGTCATTTGTTATAAAATAATGTTATTAAAGTAGCAAAACATTGTTTACTCGACCTTCTTTTCTTTTAAAGAATTCTTTGATAATACCTTTGTATTGGGAAAAATGATCGATATAATTAATACGTAAATTATATTAGTAATTCGTTTCCGAATCTTTAATTTAATTTTTTCGTCAAAAACTTAAGTCGACTTAGGTCGTTTTTCTAGCGAACGGCTCATATGCTTATAACGAAATAGTAAAAAGGTTCGGAAAACATTCAATAGATTTGTTTGCTTCCCGTATATATTCCAAATGCAGTAAATATTGCTCTTGGGAACGAGACCCTGAGGCCGTCGCGATTAATGCTTTAACCCTTTAACGTCCAGCGATACATATGCTGTACCATAAAAAATAAAAAAACCTATCTTCAAACAGGGTTAATATATTTAATTACAAAATGATATCTAGGGGTTTTCGGGGTCGCTGATTACGAATCTGATGTCAGATTTTAAAAATTCAAAATGGCGAATTCAAATAGCCAAGTTGTATAATTTTTTCTATAATTTTGGTGCTCATTTCATGAACACTTTACTTCCTCATGGAGATAAAAATAATAGAAATATATGAATAACTTTTTATAAATATGGTAAAAGTGATTGAATTTTGGGTCAATCAATTTATTTTTAAATACCCTACAAGATAATTACAATAATTTAATAGTTAAACAAAAATTTTTAAACAAAAAAGTTGAGAAAATGTCATTTTCCACAATTTTTGGTTTTTAAAATACCAATAATTTCGAAATTTATTATCGAATTTGGTTCAAAAATAGGTCAATCGAAGCGTTTTTTTGAAGCTCTACAAGTAGGTAACGATAATTTTAAGATTACTTCTACATTTTTCAACAAAATTTTCAAAAAAGTCTTATTTTCCAAAATTTTGAATTTTTAAAAGTTTAATATCTCCGGTTAATATGGACGAAAAATGTTCAATCAGGGCTCAAAAGATGCGTCTAAAAAAACTCTACAAAATTATGGAAAAAAATTTATAGGTGCCCTAACATTTTTTTAAAGTTATGGGCAAAAAACGTTTTTTTTGCAAAATTAAAAATCCAAAAAAAATTTAGTTTAACTTTATTAATCTATCTCAAAGTACTCTCATTTTATGTCCGCAGGTGAGATCTACAATTTAAAAAAAAATTCAACCCAAAAGCTCTTTATGATTTCGAGATATTTATGAAAATGTGATGTTTACACACACACACACACACACACACATACGGAATGACATTTTTTTAAAATGTCATTTTTGAACTCCTGAGGTCAAATAACATAAAGATATGTCAAAAAATCGAACTCGAAAAATTTCGGTATTACAATACTTCCTTTATGAGGAAGTAATAGTTAAATAATTATCAAAAAAATAAGTTGGACGTTAAAGTATTTTTTCCTTTTTATTCAGAAAAAGAACTATGCGTAGCAGAAACAATATTATGTTATACTCAAGCGACGAAAGATATTAGAGGCGATAAAAAAAATTTATTTATTTCTGTTAAAAATCCTTTTAAAGCAGTAGGAACACAATCAATTAGTAGATGGATCAAGGAGGTAATGAAGGAAGCAGGGGTTGAAGAGGAATATAAAGCCCATAGTACGAGGCACGCTTCAACCTCACCCTACTAAAAAAATAATGACAAAACATCAGAAAAATAATCAGAATTTCCGGTGTTTTTGAGCAGTTTTTCTTACAATTGCAGCTCAAAAACATTAAAAAGAAATATAACCCTTCAAAATACTGCCAAGAATCATGAAAACTTTTATGACTGCCACCGAATTTTTTTATAGCATAGCAAAAAATCTTTTGTGGGAATGTATTCTTGTTTCTTTATGTAAAAAGGTCGTCACGCCTTTTATAACTTAGGTATAAAATCGAAAAAACCATTATTCCTTTTTTAATGTTTAAAATCATTTTTGTTTATTTCAACATCATATATAATATTTATAAACTCAGATTATTTTGAAAACTGTTTTACGTATACCTTATACTCTCTTGGCTTAAAATTAAAAAATGATATCAGTTTTTACATATCAGTTATAGTTCACGAGATAGCTTATAATTTCTTCAAAATGAAGGTTTTGTGAATAAATTTAAGATATTTGGAAACATGAAATATCAGATTCTAAATTTTTAAATTATAAACTTCCATTAATTAAATTGATCAAGTTTCAAGTAATAAAATTTTTGTTTAAACAATCATAAACCTTCAGAACAATGCCTTTTTTGATCCCTCGACTCAACTCAGTCACAATGACCAATTCGCTACGCACCTTTTCCCACATAGCACAATATTTTACTGTAAGTTTGTGGTGTAGATTACACGTATAGTTTGTTAGGATAGGGTTGTATACTTGTGGTAAACTTAAGGTAAACTTTAATGGTAAGGTTGTGGTAAGGTTACTATAAAGTTGTAAGGTTGAGGTAAGGTTGTGGTAAGTTTACTAAATAAGGTAAATCTTTACAAAATAATTTATAATATAATTAAAAGCTAAATAAAAAAATTTTTTTAAAAATTGTTGGTCTTGCTCCATTTTGGAAATCTAACAAGCCGTTGAAAATCTTGAAAACAAATTTGGGAGGACTTGGATTCGAACCCGGGATCGACGCGCATAAACCTAACATCGTAACTAACTGAGCTAAGTGAAGAACCGACAAAGAAAAAATCAATATTGCTTTTAAGGTGAACCAAGAAGATGACTAACTCTTTAAAAGCAAAATGTATTTTTTCTTTGTCAGTTTCCTACTTAGCTCAGTTAGTTAGGATGTTTATGCGCGTCGATCCCGGGTTCGAATCCCAGTCCTCCCAAATTTGTTTTCAAGATTTTCAACGGCTTGTTAGATTTCCAAAATGGAACAAGACCAAAAATTTTTTTAAAAAATGTTTTATTTATTTTTTAATTATATTATAAATTATTTTGTAAAGATTTACCTTATTTAGTAAACTTACCACAACCTTACCTCAACCTTACAACTTTATAGTAACCTTACCACAACCTTACCATTTAAGCTTACAATAACCTTTACTTTTAAGCTTACAACAACCTTTACTTGTAAGCTTACAGTAACCTTTACTTGTAAACTTACAATAACCTTTACTTGTAAGCTTACAGTAACCTTTACTTGTAAGCTTACAATAACTTTTACTTGTAAGCTTACAGTAACCTTTACATGTAAGCTTACAATAACCTTTACTTGTAAGCTTACCGTAATGGCGGAAATTTAAAGTTTACCTTAAGTTTACCACAAGTATACAACCCTATCCTTACAAACTATACGTGTATCCACACCACAAACTTACAGCAAGATATTGTGCTATGTGGGTTTCTTTAACAATAGATTTTCCGAATCTATTGTGATGATTTTAAAACAAGAATTTTATAACTTTAAAATTCTGTATTTTAACTAATTCAACTTTGTAACATAAAATTTTAGAATCTATGGTATTTTACGATTCCAAATATCTAAAATTTATTTTAAAAAACATTTGTTAAAATAAATTATAAGGTTTGGGTGATAATTAAAAAAAAGATTTTAAAAATAAATTTTAGATATTTGGAATCGTAAAATACCATTGATTCTAAATTTTTATGTTACAAAGTTGCATTAGTTAAAATGCAGAAGTTTTAAGTTATAAAATTCTTGTTTTAAAATCATCACAATAGACTCGGAAATCTATTGTTAAAGAAAGGTGCGTAGCGAATTGGTCATTGTGACTGAGTTGAGGCGAGCGACCAAAAAAGGCATTGTTCTGAAGGTTTATGATTGTTTAAACAAAAATTTTATTACTTGAAACTTGATCAATTTAACTAATGGAAGTTTATAATTTAAAAATTTAGAATCTGTGATATATCATGTTTCCAAATATCTAAAATTTATTCTCAAAACCTTCATTTTGAAAAAATTATAAGCTATCTCGTGAACTATAACTGATATATGTAAAAACTGATATCATTTTTTAATTTTAAGCCAAGAGAGTATAAGGTATACGTAAAACAGTTTTCAAAATAATCTGATTTTATAAACATTATATATGATGTTGAAATAAACAAAAATGATTTTAAACATTAAAAAATTGGTAAAAGCAAAGTTTGACAAGCGCGACTGAATTTACCATGTGAATAAATGAAGTGGTAAGTTTAAATGGACGAAATGGACTAAAAGAAATCTACTGTTACCGACAGAAAGTTCCTAGAGAATTGTGGTAAATTCAACAAAACAATGAAATTTCATTGTTTTATAATTCTCTAGGAACTTTCTGTCGGTAATAGTAAATTTCTTTTAAACTTACCACTTCATTTATTCACATGGTAAATTCAGTCGCGCTTGTCAAACTTTGCTTTTACCAATTTTTAACAAATATTCACTGCTTCTTATCGAAATCGACATTTTTACATTCCAGGACAATTGTGCTTTCAATTTATAATGTGTACTCTGGTCATGTGATTTTAATTTTAATGCTAAAATAAGACCGTATTCTGCGGATGAAGAAAAGATTGAGTCAAACGTCCCAATACGGTTTTTACTCGAATCCGTATTGGCTCAGAGCTTCACTCAATTCCTAAACGCTCCACTCAATACTTCTTTTTTTACTGCGTTCCTAAGTTATAAAAGGCGTGACGACCTTTTTACATAAAGGAACAAGAATACATCCCCAAAAAAGATTTTTTGCTATGCTATAAAAAAATTCGGTGGCAGTAATAAAAGTTTTCATGATTCTTGGCAGTATTTTGAAGGGTTCTATTTCTCCCTGCTAAAAATAAAATCAGAAATAAAGAGAAAACGTCAGAAATTTTAATGTTTTATGACTACATTAACGTTTCCTGAAGCTTTTGGTTAATTCTGACTAAAGGGTTTTTTATGCTCCTGTTGAATCCTGATGTTTATGGATTGTGATTATTGAGCATTGAAATCTTTTTTTTATCTACAGCCCCTCACCGAAATATAGTCGGTAAATGTAAAGTACCGTTAAAACTTAAAATTTGTGCGTAGCCCTTTTTTCACTATAGAATCACGGGTCTATCGTTACGAGGTTCGGATTTCTAACCTAATTTTTATTGCTCAAAAGTTTTGCATTTTTAAAATTTCAAGTAAAATGAATATAAATTCATAATCTAGAAATCTCCACAATTACAAATATCTAAAATTTATTATAAAAAACATTTTTTTAAGAAAACTGTAACGTATCTCGAAAACCGTAATTTATAAATAAAAAAGTATATTTTTTTTAAATTTAAGTTCTAAACTCGGATCTAAAGGATATATTGCATACATAATAAGAGCATATTGTTAGATGAATTCTAAGTCGATGAAAAACAAGTATAATGTTTAAATAAATATGAATATAAACAAATAAAAAGATTTCCCTTCAGTTTTATGACGGTCAGTCGACCTTTTTCCAGGTAAAAAAGGGTGTCGACTTTGTATAAAAAACCTGACTACTTTTGAAGCTTTCTGATTAAACATGACTCAAGCCTGACGTTCTGTGGCTGCAATCGTAACAAATGCAGCCTAAAATCATCAGAGATTCTGACTAAATTTCTGTCGTTTTGTGATTTTATTTTTAGTAGGGCTTTTTCATGTTTTTGAGCTGCAATTGTAAGAAAAACTGCTCAAAAACACCAGAAATTCTGATTATTTTTCTGATGTTTTGTCATTATTTTTTTAGTAGGGTATGTACGTAAATTTATATTAATTCATAATAATATATTGATAAAACAGAGAATTCAGAATTTTTAAAGATTTTTTTGAGAAGCAGAAAAAAATTCGGATAAAATAATTTTCGGCTCGGATACACTGTATTGTTTATTTATTATTATTATTTATTATATTTTGTTTTAAAGATAATTAATCAAAATTTTACAAAATTGAAGGGGAAATATTTAATTTTAAAAAATTTTTTAATAAAAAATATTAGCTCATACAGAATGAAAAACACCATTAATTTTTTCAAAAACCTCGAGATCTATTCGACGTTGGCTTCGGAAACATTTTCCTCCGATGCCAAAACACATAGTGGATTTGGAGGAAGTCCTAAATTGTGATAAAAGGCGTAACCGATTAAAATAATCCGTGGAAGGAGTTACCAATGACATAATAGTAACAAGCGTTACAGATGATGTTGATTTTTGTCACGTAATTTTCCACTCTCCAAATTATCTGAATTCGGTTTTTGAAATTGATGCTTCTTTAACGACAGTTGATGGAACATTCAGAACGGTACCCTGGCTACGGGGATCATCGCAGATACATATTTTTTCAGTAATATCAATTGGAAAGGTATAAATACTATTTCTTACAGCACTAGATATTCTCAGATGAATGGTAATATATTAGCTAAATGTGTCTAGTACAAATTTTTCAAAATTGAGATTATTTTATTAAAAAATCAAATAAATTTACATTTATTACATATTGATTTATATCAAAATATTTATGCAAAAGCATTTTCTTTTAAATCTGTGTTTTTCAATTTGAGTACAGCTTGCTTTTAAAGTAATCATTTAATTTAGTATTTACTTGAAAACAATAAAACTAATTGCAATGCAAAAAGAGGCGTTTCATTTTGTGACACTAAAAACATATCAAAATAAGAGGCAATTTTTTTGTAGTGTGACCCCTCTGGTTATGTCACCATTCGGAATTCCTGATATTTTTCAATTTTTTCTGCATATATTTTTGAAAATCAATAAGATATTAATTGAATATACAGCCTTTTAATTATTATTGCGAAGAGTCAACTTTACAATTTAATATTATTGCGAAAAATGGCGGTTTTGCGAATTGATACTTTTGGAAAATAGTATTTGAACAAATTGTAATTTATACTAAAAATTTGGTATTAACAAATTATACATGCATAATAAAAATTACAATTTCAATAACAAAAAAATCTCAAATATAATAATTTAGCAATTTAAAATTTATTATGAATAAAAATTTGTTATTATAACTTTTTACAACACTGTCAATTCATAAAATTTACAAATTATTAAAATAACAGCTGGTCAAATGACATTTTTAGTGAATATTTATGCGTCTAATTCAAATAATTTTAAAAATATAAATGAAACCTTATGAATTTGTTTAAAGAATTAAATTAATAAAATATAATACTTCTTTTGCAGATAACACCCATCTTTTATGTCATCATGAGCTCCAAATCTTTTGCGGGATACAATGCAGTGGCGAAAAAAATTCGACAATTAGCACCACAATTACAAATTGAAAAATTAATTAGCGACTTCTAAATTGCCCTAAAAAAAGCATTTCTACATAATTTTCCAGAAATCGAGAAAATGAAATGAACTTACCTAAAACTAAATTCATTTTGTTAATTAAATTTTAGGTCGACATAAAACTAAATTAGATGTGAATTTTTAATGTAGTTCTGTTTCTTTATCCATATCTGCGTTAGAACATTTATTCGTTATTATCTATACATATCTTTTTACATGCTGTTTTACCAGAATCTCGATAAGTGCATTAATAAGGGACATCTGAGATTGTACCTGAATGAATACGAATGTCTTCATGCATTCGTTGACAAAGTGAAACACCTTGCTCCACTGCCAGCCGAGGACATCATTCCAATTTTTGATTATCTTGTGGACAATTTGAACAAATTACAGGAATTACCTTTGTTGGATGGAAGCAGAGAAACTTTTCGACCAAGGGATTTAATGGATCCATTTATCGTATATTTTGAACGATATAGGTTAAGGCAAGTTACTCCGGATCAATTTTCAGTCTTCTTGGAGAGTAAACGTACAAACAATGATACAGAACGTAACAATAGAGAATGGAACGAAGTAATGGGAAATCATCCAACTATCGTCAGTTTCCTGGGTACACAATTTCATTTAATCTATATCATTTGTTTACTCATTGCATTACATTAATTTTTTCGCAGTTTGAAATAACACTTGTTTGCTTTTTTGTTTCTTAATTTTTCAATAATGGTATACCTATATATAAGTTTTTAAATTAATGTATTAAAAATCATTAAATTTGTGCGCATAATTATGTTTAAAAGTTCGAAAGTAATATATTAATATTATCATATTAATAATATAATTTTTTATTAATTGTTATTAATAATTTCTCTAAATTTATTTACAAATAATGGAGTTTTCTTATTGACTATTATTGCAAAATTTGAAAATAATTGAATTTTATCAAAAAAAATTTCAAGTTCTTGAAATTATCAAATTAATTTGTTTCTTGACTCTTATTATAGTTTTTTTTGCTTAGGGACTTTTGGGAAATCTGCCTACAGATACCTTGGATACCGCACTCCAAGGTTATGTGGGGTTGGTACAATGAAACAAAAAGAAATATTAAAAAAAAGATAAATATTATAAATAAATCTTATAATAAATTTAATAAACTGGCGACCTACTACCAGCCCGACCCACTAAAACCCGTAACCCTTCTTCTGGAGCCCTTTAACCTCCCTCGGAACTGTCGTAAGACTTTAGCCTTCGAGGGTGGCGCTCCAACTCTGTCGCTAATGCGACCTTCTCCCTTTCTGTGCGGTCCTCCTGCGACCGTAGTTAAAAAAATAATTAAAACTATTACAAAGTCCAAGCGGAATTCACAGAACAACAATAATAAAAAAACAAATTTTTTAAGAAGTGTAAAAAGTCAAAAGATAAAATTGTAAACGGATATAAAAAAAAAAAGAAAAAAAAGTACACACGTATATAATGTTGAAAAGATAAAACTGTATAAAGACGAATAAAAAACACAACAAATTAAAAAATGTATAAGGACAAATAACCGAGGTTACGAAGTTCTCGACTTGCTCCTTTTAATACTTCTTATTTGCTTTTAGTTCTTGCGAGAGCGAGGGGCTATTCACTGAGATCCAAAAGATCCAGTAAAAATCAGACGGGAAACAATCGAAAGAGATGGCCACGGATCCAAAAAGATGGCCAGCGATCGCATGAGATGACAATAGAACGCAACTAACGTCAACCCAGACTCTTACCACATCAAATATCAAAATCTTTCTAGAGAAAACAAACGAATACATTCACTTTATTTAAATGTCTATATTTTATTTATAAAATTATATTTGTTTTTAAGTTTATTTCAATGCCTTTTTTATATATTTAGTATTTATTTGATTAAAATAATTTTTAAACATTCATTATGAAATAAATTATTTAGTTACAATGTTGTTGTTTACTTTATTACTATAATAATTGTAATAAATATTTTTATTTAAAAACTATGATAACATAGTTTTTACTTTATCAATAAATTTTGTTAATGATACAAACTTTTAAAAATTTGTAATGAAAATATAGAAATTAATAAACTTAAAAAATGATTCGTTTGTAATTAAATTTATTAAATCCGTCCAATTAAAGAAATTAACGTTAATAAGCACTATTTTCAAATATATTTACAAATTAATATTTTTTAATTTATATAATATGATATACAGATAAATCTTCAATTTCGTCCCCTAAATTAGTTTCTTACATTTTCTGGATTTTTCAGTAAATTTAATTTAAATTAAAATCTTTTAATCAACTATATTTTTATAAAAAAATTTAATAATATAAATTTTTAGCTTTTTAAAAAATTAATACAATTTACATATATTTATAAACGTAGAATAAAAAATATTTTATCCTTGCACAAATTGTAAACAAAGTTAATTTATAAATTAAACGCCTTGAAGCCAACATCAGACGAATTAACAAAACAATGCAATCAATGCGAGATCCAGGAGACGACCTGAGATGACAGAAGATCCTAATGTATAAAAAAAAAGATTGCGGCGTCTCTGGATCTCTTCGATCTCAGTGAATAGCCCTTCGTGCGAGAGGCTTCTTCGCCTTCTCAAGGGCCGTCCTGAAGACTCCGGATCCTCCGCTGCCTGCAATATGGGTAGTTGTCACCTTATTGCCAAACTTTTCCTTGCATAAAAAGCAACTTGGGCTCTTCTTACAGTTGGAGAACCTGTGACCGGCTTCACCGCACTTAAAGCACGCAGCCGATCCGTCCACCTTCTGGCATTTCGCTCCAATATGACCGTATCCCAAACATCTATGACACCGGACGACCATTACTCTTTTTTTAATTGGGCAAAACATAAAACCAATTTTTACGTGTTCCAATTTCTCCAGCCTGTTCGCCTCTTCCGAGTTGGTGACTACAACCGCGAGCTTCATCCCTCGGCGGTTGGGTCCTAAGACCGTCACTTTCCTGCATCCTGGCTTTCCTATCGCTTCCGACAACACTTGTTGCACCTCGGCTTCTTGAGTAAGGCAATCCAAATCACGGATCTCGAGTGTAACTCTTCGATCCAACGACTGCACCTTACCCATGCTTCCAACCGCTTTGGTGACCTCAGTGGTGAAAGCGCCCTTGTCGGAGCCTCCTCTGATCTTAATCAGAAGGTCTCCCTTCTTTGTAGCTTTTGCTGCTACTATTCTCGTATAGCAGTCGTCCGGGTTGACCTCTTTGCGAAGTTTACCCAGAACGTCAGCATACGTTAATCCTTGACCGACTCGGATTAGAACTGCGGATCTTTTTGATCCCGTTCTTTCCATTTAAGGAATCTTTGGATCTGGTACTTCCGTTTCCATTGGAGGAGCTTCCTCCTTTTTCCTCTTATCGGTTTGGGTTCGAGTCTCCCCTGAACTGTCACCCTCTCGCTTCCGTTCTTGAGCATCTCTTAGGACGCTTTTGAGATTACGTCTATAGGAACGCTCTCTCCTCTCCTTACGGTCCTTGCGGTTACACTCCGCACCGCTGAGAACGCATGCCAAATCGAAGTCCGACTCATCGGCCGCGACATGCTTTACCTTTGCCTCTTTCAACAGGACTTCGATGGCTCTGAGTCCATCTTTTACCATCCTGTTGACGTTCTTCAGAATGTCGCAAGATTTTATCATCTTTGCGACCTCCAACTCCATTTTGTCGAGGCAAGTCGCCTTCTCCTTTCTGAGCCGCGAGCATATCTCGCAAGTCTCTTCTATCGCCTTGTCGTCTACTTCTGAGTGGATAGCGCTATGTACGGTCTTTCCGCTACTGCAGCTTAACACACTCAGAAGGCTCGACGCGCTTCCCTTTCTTATTCTTTCTCCTTCCACGATGTTCTGTGGATCCAATCTTTCCACGATCACCCGTGGCACTGCTTACATGGGGTACTTTCTTTGAATTTTGGGAATCCATTCTTTCTTGCTGTTTGGTTGCCCTTTAGTGAAAAGCCCTGCCACCACCAGGAAGAAGTTTATGAAACCTATAAAATAATCTTGTTCGTTAATAATTATAATTAAAAATTTGAATATCTGTATTGAATTTTAATAGATTGTTTGCATTTTAAATATAAAATTATTTAAAAAACTGGAGTTGTCATTTAAAATAACAAATTTTTGTTATTTGCATAGTAATGAGTTCAAATGTGTTTGTTATAATATAATAATAATAATTATTATTATTATTATATTATTATTATTATTATGTGTTTGTCTCCCTCCAGCTAAAGGTGAAAAAATATTAATTATGTATTTTAAGTTTTATATAAAGCAATAAATAACTAATAATTATTTTGTGTTTTAATTCAAATGGTTTCCTTCAGAATGAATATTTTAATTAATGTTTTTATTTCACTTTCTTTTTATTTCAGATAAACTGAAAGAGTTCATAAAAATAACTCATCACGACTTAAACGATAGAAAAAGATGAGGCCATCCGAAACGAAAAATGTTACAAGAAGAAGAGGATCGAGAAGACATGATTAAAGATAACTGGCGAAAAATTGTGGATGCATAATTTGCCACAAGTCGAAAGAGAAGAAACATAATGTTGGAATTTCTAGAAAACTGTAGGAAAATTGTTTATACTAACTGCATGGATGTACAGAAGTCCCTAATTACTGGAGGTTTAAAAAAGTATTCATAAATATTTCACTTATTTAATAAAACAGGGTTGCCACAGACCTAGAAAACCAGGGAAACCTGGATATTGTATAACTTTTTGATTTTCAATTTAGAGCTTTCAGTTGAAATCAATATGGCATTTTAAAATTTTAGTTTCTTCTGGTCAATATTTCAGGGTTCGAACTAGGGCCGTAAATCCCGTAAAAGTCAGTTTTTTTTAAATAATTAAATTCTAAAAGAATTCAATTATTTAAAAAAATTTTAATAAAATTCTACGCAAACATTTAATTATTTTTATAAAATAATACAAATTTATCAGGAATTCAATTGTTAACAATTTTTTTTATAAATTTCTTCACAATAATTCAATTATTTTCGTAAATAATAAAACTTATTGCACAATTTCAATTAATAATTTCAATAAAATTTTAATCAAATTCCTCGACAAATCTAATTACTTTAAAAAATTTTATTATAATTGAATTTAAAGAAACATTGAATTATTAAATAAATTATTTATTTTTATATTCAAATAATTGAATTCTCGTAGAATTTTCTAATAAAAATTGATTTAAAAATTAATTTCAGTTAAAAAAATGAATTTGAAAATTGTCAAAAAACTTTTTCAAAAATTATTAAATATAATGGATTTATAGAAAAATTTTAGTTAATAACATTAAAAAAATTTAATTTTGGAGAGGTTACAAATTATTGCAGAAATTTAATTGATTTCAAAAGTAATAAAATCCATTGCAGAAATTTAATTATGTTCAAAAATAATAAAATTTTTTTTAAGAATACAATTATTATTTACTTGAAGGATTTTATATTTTTTGTCTCAATTAGATAAAAATTTATCAAAACAATTTAATTTTTGGATCTAGAATTTTTTAATAAGTGTTCTGAAAAATCTGGAAAAGTCATGGAATTTTAAAATCCATGTTTTGTGGCAATCCTGTAAAAGGAAAACATTATATTTTTTTTAATAACTTAATGTCATTTTTAGAGGATGATTCAGAAATCTGTTCGCTTTATAATACATGCACAGTAATTCGCGCAAAAAAAACTAATTATTAAGTTGATTAATTAAATACCGTAAACCGGGGCTATAAGGAACAAAACTCTGTGTTCGGGTGAAGTTGAAGTTATCGGGGCCGTGTATGAATAAATTGTGTTACTTGCTTTTGAAAAATTGTTGCTGGGGTAACTGCCAATACTATTCAATGCAATAATTGCGACTATTAATAATTTTGTGAACAGTAGTAGCTTGTAAGTGAGTAATTGTGTTTTAGTGAAATTTCAAACTTGGGAAACATTTGATTGCCGAGGTAAGTTGTTCCTATTTTAACTTCTCAAAGTAATTTTCTTTTATTAAAGGGATTTATTATGGGAAGTTTTATTGAGTTTACTAAGTAATAAATACGTTTATTTTGTATTTACAGTAAGATTTACGAGAAAAAAGCCAAAATTCACAAACGGCGTGCTCGCCAAAATCAAGAAAAGAAAAAAAAATTAAGGCAATATTTCAATAAAAAAAAAAGTTGCAAGACTTTAAAGCTGAAATTTTTCGACTGCTTCTTAGAATTTTTTAAAGCTGTTCGAAGGCTCTTTGATTCATTCCAAATAAGTAAAAAATTTATCAAAAATAATTGCCTTCTTTTTAACAGCAATTGTTTAAAATATTTTATATAAATAATTGTTATTGACAATAAAAAAACAAATTATTAAGTTGATTAATATTAAATAATGGTTTTTAGCTTCTTCGCCTGCTTCATAGAATTTTTGAAGGCTGTTCGAAGGCTGTTCAATCCACTCCAAATAAATAAAACATTTATCAGCAATTGTTTAAATTATTTTATATAAATAATTATTATAGGCAAGAAATAGTCTTCATATGAAATATAAATATTTAAAATATTAATTTAAATAGAAACACCTACTTTGATTAAGAAATGAATACAATTTTTTTATTAAATTCATAAAAATTATTTTTAAAAGAATAATATTTTCTATAAATTTTGTATTTTTATTTGATTTTTTACAACTAATTATACAACTTTTACATAAATATTCTGTAAAAGGAATTCAATTTGAAGGCGTATAAATAAAAATATAATATAAGTAAATCGACAAATGATGTTTTGCTCCTTGTAAATATGTAATTAAAACATGCTGTGACAGTTGGTTCTTTGAATCTGAAAAAAGCAACAAGACCTTTATATAGGTTGAAATTGTAAAAATGTTATATTTTATATTAATGCAGTACTGAACAATAATTAATGAATCATTAATTCCTTAATTTTATATTTACATTATTAAAAAAAATATTATTTTTTAAATATTGTACTTTTTAATATACAATTAACATTAATTATAAAATAAAAATTGCAATAATTTTTAATACCTTTTTTATTATTTGACACTTTGTGAGAAGTGTTTATTGTTTTTAGTGTTATTATTTTTAAAAGTATTAACAAACAATTTAAAATAATTGAAATTAGTCTATAATTAGGAAAAATTAAATAATAAAACAAAGAATTCTCTATTATTACATTTTTTCAATGAAATATAAACTAATCTATATAGTAAATAAAACTTTTAAAATTTTCATAAAATCTTCTAATGAAAACAATTGTTAAATAATTGCAGAAAAAAATTTTAATTAAAATCGATTAAAAAACAAAATGATTTACAAATTACAGTGGAACCTCGATTATCCGAACCTCTGTTATCCGAACCCTCTATTATCCGAACCGAAAATCATTTTATCCGAACTTCTATTATCCGAACTTTTTTTTGGCCTCCCGAATCTTTCAAAGGCACGGTGCCAAAAAATCCATTCATTTCGTTTAAAAAATTATTCTTAAGCTCTTAATGTCATATCTCAGGAATAAAAAAGTGAAAATATTGGTGTAATAATTATTTTTTGTTTGCAAATGATATTTTTAATCGTTTTATTTATTAAAGTTACGTCATTAGATCTCATGTAATTATTATTTTTAAGAGTTACAGTTAACAATTTTTTCAAAATATATGTATATAAATATATAAGCACATAGAAGTCAATATTTAAGAGAATGCCATACTGGTAGAGCAAGCGACAGTGTGTTCGCATTGACAATTGCACATCTACGTATATATCGACGGCTCCCGTTGATATGATCTTGTTTCAATTGTCAAAATAATATAATCGTCTTTGGAGCTCAGTTCAATATGATCTCTATTCAATTGTCAATTTAATATAATCTCGCAAAAGTTTCCGTGTAATAAAATCTTAATTCAGAGTAATTTTAAATTCATTTAAAAAATAAAATATTAATTCGTTTTTATTATTATTTACTGTTTTATAATGATTAAATAATGATTAATAAAATAAAATATAGAAAAATAAATAAAGAAAATTATTAAAACTATTAAAAATAGCAGAAAAATCATAAATTATTAACTATAAAATATTAATTCGTTTGTAATATTATTTCATACTTTTCAATAATCAATTAAATGGAAAAATAAATAATAAAATTATACAAATCTAAATAATAATAAAAATACTAAACTGACTAATTTTAATTAATAAAATTCATTATTCATTAAAAAGTATGAAATAATATTGCAAAAAATAATAAAATTAATTGAATAAATAAAATTAACAAAGTATAATATAAAATGGGTATTATCTATAATATTTAAAAAATATATTAAGAATTATATTATACTACATTTTTCAACTGAAATTCTTTTTTAGGTATAATTATCGATTCCGGCCGAAGTGGATGGTCTGAAATGCATTAAAAACTATTTTACTTAATTTTATATAACTTATTAATACAGAAATTATTTTTATAATTTTTTTACCTGAATTTTAATAAGTTTATCAAACTTATTAATTAATTCTTAAAATTAACTAAAGAATTAAAAACTTCATTTGAAACACAGAAAATTTTAATAGCAATTATTATTTAAAAAAATAAATAAAAGTATTCCATGAGAAAAATTTGAAATATTCAAATACGAATGAGAAAATTTAATCTACAAATTGTTATTTATGATAAAATTTTATTATATTAATTTTTTTAAATTTTGGTTATAGTTATTCATTTGTTACTTGTTATTCTGTCTAATAGAAAAATTTATCCGATTTAAAAACGATTAATATTTTTTATTTTATAAGTTTTGTAAAACGTTTAATAGTATTGGTTATGGATTCTAAATAATTTAATTGATTTGGTAAGTGCTATAGAACTATCAATATAAAAAATTTTATCAGAAGTAACAATTTTTAGATTTAATTTTCTGATTTGTATTTATAACCTAATATAATTTATTTTTTAAATAATAATGAATATTATTAAATATATTTTCCGTGCTTGAAATTAATTTTTGTATTATTTGTTTAATATATTACGAGAATAAATTAATAATTTAGATATATTTATTTAAATAAACGTAACAAAATTGTATTAACTTTTTTGTTATAAATTATAAAAAATAAATCAAATATTTATAATATTAATGTTTTCTATGCAGATTTGTCGAATGAGATTATATGTGTTAATTAAAGAAGAAAAGTATACTCTTTTATAATGGATTCTAGACCATCTACTTCGACCGGTATGTATACTTATAATTTACAAACAGAATTTTAGTTAAAAAACATAGTGCACTTTAAATAAAAAGTATTTCTTAATATATTTTTTACAGATTTATTCGAAAGTAAAGTCAATGATTACAATTTAACACATATGAATCTTGCAAATGAGTCATCTAAAGATAATGAAGAGACGAATTTATCTTCAGATTATGAAGAAGCGGTTATGATTGATCACTTTGATGATACCAACGATTATGAATTAAGTGATACGAATCTTTCAAATAAGTCGTCTACTCTTAATGGAGAAGTGTATTCATCTTCAGATGAAGCAGTCCTTTCGTCTTCAGACGAAGAAGTTTCGTTAAGTAAATCCAATGAAAATTTAAACGAATCAATACCTGCAACCACAGGAGAGAAGAGGAAAAGTAATAAAGAACCACAAATTTTGACAAGAAAAAGATTATGTAATCCTGAAAAATGGAAAATTAATATTACAAAGAAGGCGTCGAATTCAGGATTACCATACACGTCATCTTTTACAAAAAAAGATATGCCTGCCCGAAATTTATTAACATCATGTGGTCCTGGTTGTCGGTTCAGATGTGAAACTAAAGTTCCTGAAACAGCAAGAAATGGGTTTTTTACTGAATATTGGAGTATTCAAGAGCATTCGAGAAAATACGACTTTATTCTGCGTCATGTTACCGAAACGTACAATGAAGAAAATTCAGAAAAGTCAACAAATTTGCGTAGAAAATATACAATTAATGACAAAAACAAAAATATTGTTGTTTGCAAAACAATGTTCTTGAATACTTTGAATATAAGTGAGCAAGTTGTCAAAACAGCTTTTAAGAAATTTAAAAGCGGAGAATCGAAATTGGTTGACAAAAGGGGTTGTTCAAAAACAAGACCAAGGGCTGTGGATGAAGAAATTTCGACCAGCGTTATGGAACACATAAACATGTTTCCGAGAATCGAGTCACATTACACCCGAAAGGACTCAAGCAGGGAATACTTGGAGGACAATTTATCTCTAAATAAAATGTATTCACTGTACGTAACATCGAGAAAAGAGAATGGAAAGCCTTTTGCAACAAAACACTATTATTCTGATGTGTTCAATACCAAGTTCAATATTGGATTTTTCAAGCCCAAGAAGGATCAATGTAACCTGTGCGAAGGATATAAAAACGCATCCGAAAATGGGACATTAGAAACTAAATACACTTCTCATATCGAAAATAAAGAAGAGGCCAGAAAACTTAAAGAGCTTGATAAAATTGCAGCTAAAGGAAACAATAACATATGCATGGTTTTTTTTGACTTTCAAAAAGTGTTGTCGACTCCAAAAACAGATGCTGGTGCAGTATATTATAAACGAAAATTGTCCGTTTACAATTTTACTGTATATGATATAATAACTCGTGAAGCAATCTGTTATGTCTGGTGCGAAAATGATGCCAAAAAAGGATCAAACGAAGTGGCCAGTTGTTTATTAGATTATATAGAAAAAAAGTCATCTTCAGGTACAACTGATTTCTTTATGTGGTCAGACAATTGCGCCGGTCAAAACCGCAATAGAAATGTTTTTGCCATGTATGCTTACGCCTCCTCGAAGTTTTCGGTGAATATTAAACATTCGTTTCTGGAAGTTGGGCACACCCAAAACGAGGGTGACTCGGTGCATGCCAGGATTGAGCGATACTCAAAAGGTCGGAAAATTTTCAGTCTCGATGAATGGTGTAACATAATTAGGGAAGCGAAAACAACAAAACCCTACTACGAAGTAATAAAAGTTACCTTCGACATGATCTATGACTTCAAGGATCTATCAAGCCAAATGAATTGGAAAGATACAGAGTTAAAAGGCTCTACAAAAGGAAAAAAAGATCCATTAAAAATATCACAAATTAAGCAACTCTTCTTTTCTAAAGAAAAATCAAATCAAATTGATTACAAAACATCATTTACAAGGGATTTTAAGACACATGTAACAAGAACAAAAAAAAGTAATATGAATGTCAAAAAGTACATTCTTAAGAATGTTTATTCAAGTCAACAAGGACTCACTGCTCCAAAACTGAAAGATTTGAAAGCTTTGTGTACAAGCAATATCATCCCTGAAAAGTATCACAATTATTACCAAACATTTAAAGAAAGACTATTTGCCGATGATGAAAGTGAGAATGAAAAGGAAGAATAAAAAAAAGAATCTTTTATTATTAATCTAAAAATGTTTAATATTTTGTTCAGATTATTGCTCTAGTTAATTTATTGACAAAAATAAAATAAATTATTTTTCATTGAAAAAAGGTTAATTATTATGAAAATCAGTAACACAGTAAGTAAATAAAGTGAAATGTGATAATGGGCCCATTTAGAGAGCTCAAGCTAATTAAAAACATTTTCAGGTTTTCAATTTTTATTTATTTCTTTATTATTTTTATTATCACACTTTAAAAACTTTTTCAGAATAATTTATTTACGCCTTAGTAAAAAATCCCTATAATTTCTTCGGTTTGGTAAGTATTTTAATGTCAGGTTATTTTAGTAAGTATAAAATAATTAATTTCTCTTATAAATGTATTTAATTTCAACGTTCTTTAAATTTTTACTTTTAATTACTATTAATACAATAAAAAACAAAAAATATAAATAAAGAAAATTAGAAAAGTAGAAATAAAAGTAGGTAATATATAAATAATAAAAAATAAATATTGTTATAAAAACAATAATTAACCTACAATAATAAAGTTAATAAAATAAATCAAAGAAATTTAAAATAATAATTAACAAAATAAAATATAATTAAAACGTAACAAAATAAAAATTAATTCATTGATATATAGGTACTTATACAATAGATATATATTTTTTTAATTAATTTTAGTTTATTTAGTATTTTTATTATTAATTAGTTTCGAATAATTTTATTATTTTCTTTATTTTTTTAAATATTTATTTCTTATATTAATTGTTAAAAATTAATTTATTAATATCGTTTTTTAATAGTTTTAATAATTTTCTTCATTTATTTTTCTAAATTTTATTTTATTAATCATTATTTAATCATTATAAAACAGTAAATAATAATAAAAACGAATTAATATTTTATTTTTTAAATGAATTTAAAATTACTCTGAATTAAGATTTTATTACACGGAAACTTTTGCGAGATTATATTAAATTGACAATTGAATAGAGATCATATTGAACTGAGCTCCAAAGACGATTATATTATTTTGACAATTGAAACAAGATCATATCAACGGGAGCCGTCGATATGTATAAGTCACTGTGCGTGGATGAATGTTGGCTGCCTTCTTAGTGTAGACATATTGCTCGTCGGTGTTTTATTTGTCACTTCATTAAGATTATTATATTGTTTAAAAAAGGACTGTTGAATTTATAAGACATCATTTTGTATTGTCTTTTTATTATATGTATGTTTATTTTTATTATATATAAACATGAATAATCATAAATGCAAGAAAATCTAATAAAATCTAATAAAAGTCTGTGCACCATGTGGCCGAAATACGAAGATTTAATAAAAAAGTTTATGAATTCAAATTTCCAAATCTCGAACTCGCAATTTCCGTTGAGTATTTGTAATACATGTCGCAATATTCTTCTTGAACATAATGGAAATAAATTTGACAAACCTTTGCCAACAATGCCAAATTACGAAGATGTAACGTTACCAAAAGAAACAAGAAGCAATAATGATACATGTAACTGCTATATTTGTTTGACAGGCAGGTTTAAAGGTCACGTTAAAACTGTGCGAGGTAAAGGTCATAAAAGTCAAATCTCAAATCATATTAACACTTCAAATGGTCTTAATGCTTCTTTGAGTATAACCCAGCTCCAGAAATCTGCAACAATCGATAATAAGTCGAAAAACCCATTAGAAATTTGTAAAAAATGTTTTCAAATTCTAGGTAGAGGTATCAAACATACTTGTGGTAGTGGGTCTAAGGCTGGACAAAATATTATAAAAATAGTAGAGCAACTTCCACAGAAGCAGCAAGAGCAAGTGGCGACTTCCATTATAAAAAGGAAAATTAATAACGATAGTGAAAACAACAATGGAACCTGCAGTTTGAGTTCTTTAGGTCTTCTAATCAAATGAAAAAAATGACAAATCTTTTGAGGTCTAATGCCGGAAAAAACTCTGTCCCTACAAATTATTCGAAACATGTTTCTGAAAAGTCCAAAACCTTAGTAGACGTATACAAAGAAGGGACATTTAACTTTGATACTGATAATAAGTTAAAATAAAAAAGAACTGTTGTTTGGGCTAAAGCGGATGAACTACTCGAAATTGTTGTAAGAGAGCGAAATTTTATTGGAAATACTATTGTTAAAATCATGGCAGATGGCGGTCAGGGTTTTTTTAAAATCTCTATGTCAGTATTCCCAGAAAATTATTCACCAGAAGTAGAATGCGATTTATATGATATTACACAGCCAACGAGAAAGCGTACTAGATATTCTGAAGGAGGTTCGACTGGAAAAAAAGCCAAGTTGACTAGCGT